>JAFBJR010000068.1:1907416-2103448 GCA_016785285.1 Brachirus orientalis
TGTTCATCTGGTCAACAGCCACTGGACCAGTAAACGTAAAAGGCTTTAAATATTCAGTAGCACCGTGACACGTTCCCTCTGTTCTGAAATGTACACTTTCTACTTTTACTGATTCTTATTTTACTGTAGTTTTGTTTCTGTGCCCATTATTGTGTGCCTTTATTATACATTTTATGTAAAGAACTTTTGAAGTGCAACATAAATAACACTGAAACGTCGATTGATTGTTTGAACAAACTTGAGCAAACAAAACAGAACAGGTTTTTGTACTTTTAAATAGGGCTGGGTGATAAGTTGATTTTATCGCATGTGGAGTTTAAGACGATTTGTTTTCTCTTTAACTTCCACCCCCATAGTTCAGAGAAGATCCTGGAAGTTGGGAGTAAGGGTGGCTCAAAATATCGATTTAGTAGGTTTAGATTTATAGTCGATTTATCGTTGTCCTTCCTCGTGCAGTATGATAATCGATAAACCAGGGCAAATATTGATATTTAATTAACAAGTTAAGGCACTGTAAAGTAAATAGTCTCAGTACCAGTTTCACTCACCGGGTGGCGCTGATCAAATGAACGATGGAAACTTGGGCAGAAGTTACCTGGACGAAGAACAGGGAGTTTACGGCAGGATAACGGCAGATAAAGCTACGTTAAGAGACACACTTTATGCACTTTGACCTCTGTGTTGTGAACAAATAGAAAAATCCTGCACTTTTAACTTTTCCGGGAAGTTTTATTTCCTTCTGTTAGACAGATATCGCGATGTATCGCTGTATGATTGTCGTGCAATATACTGATAATCCCAGAATCGTGTATCATGGTATTATTGGTATCATGGACCAAGTGTCGTGTGTTGTATCAGGAGGTAACATGGGATCCCCTTGTACCTAGTTGGAACATAGAAAAGTCAAAAAAAAACTTGTGGACCAGTTATATTTTTGCTCTTGTTTACATTGGCAGCATCAATATGCTTGTTTCGAGGCTTTTATTTTGTTGCACTGTGAGAAAAAGTTTTTAAATTCAAGTAGAAAACACATCTAAAAATACAACCAAATATAGAGAAATAAGAGCCAAACCTACAGTAGATAAGAGAAGGTGCCTGTGTGTTGTGAAGGTGGTGAGAGAGTCTTGTGGGACGTTTTGTGGGAGAGCGTTCCAGAGGCCGAAGGCTCTCGAGTCTGGACCTCAGGTGGGAGGACGAGTCGGACAGAAGAGGATGAAGACGACCTGACGAGTTCGGGTGGGTGTGATGACGCGGACGAGGTTGGCCTTGAAATTGAGGAGCAGGATCTACAACGTAATGCAGCATTTTGACCTAAACAACCATCCAACAGCTTTTCAGTTGACATCGTGACAAACCGTTTGTTGTTATGATGGGGTTGTTGTCTTCATTTGCACAAGGTGTTATGGCTCAGACGAACCGTTTTAGGCCGAGGATTTGGGGTTATTAAATATACTTGTCACATGAGAAAATGATTTAAGTGGATACTTTTGCTTTTTATACAGTAATGAATATACAGTGTCTTTGTTATTTAACAGCACTGGACTGTCATTTGTGCAGGAGTTGGAACAAACCGAGCAGCAAAGTCAGACTGTGAATATTAGTATTTATAGGTATCAGTATAGAGGTTGATGTTGTGTTGACGAGGCTATAGATTTTATTACGCCACTACAATAGTATGGTAAATAAATGCGTCATGATTCTTCCCTGAACTGTCTTAGTTAAGACTGACTGCTCTTTAAATGTCACTGCTCAGTTTGCTCAGTTCCTCTTATGAGAGCGTCGTCCAGTCCAGTTGCCGTAAAACCAATAAAGTTTATTTTGAAAGTCACAGAATCCTCTGGACTTTGTCTGACATGGGTTTTTACTCGTTGTAGGTCTGATGACTAGAAAGGCTTGGCTGAGTTCTACTTTCCCTCAGAGTTACAGAACAAACAGTGAAGTTGTGTTTTTGAATCTTTTAAAAAAAAAATGCATTTAACAGCAAAATGAGAAAACAACGAAAACATGTTTGAAGAATTTCACTGAGGCTGCTCCACTTCTGGTGACTAATGACCTTATTGGCTCTAAGCTGCTGATGATGGGATGTGCTTAGTCCTTGTAACTTAATACTGTGTTTGACATGGGCGTGGAATTCTCCTCGACAGGCTTCAGCACTGGGTCAGAAAGTCAACAAGATGTTCTGTATCTCCACTGTCGACCGTGACGTCCGGCTGAAACAAATACTCCATTAATCGATTATCAATCCACTTCAAGCTTAACAATCAGTTTCAGTGTTTTTCTTTTTAGTCATTTTCCATTTTCCAGCTTCTTAAATGTGAATATTTTCTGGTTTCTTTGCTCCATATAGCAAAGAAATCTTTAAAACTTGGACAAAACAAGACATTTGGGAACATCATCATTTCCAGGTTTGGTCAGCACCGATCACCATTTTCTGACATTTTACGGCCCAAACAATCACTCGATTACTCAAGAGAATAATCAATAGATTCATCGTTCATGAAAATAATCGTTTGTTGCAGCCCTCCAGTGGTGTCCCTCAGGGTTCTTTACTGGGACCACTTTTATTTTCCTCTCTAAATGCTTCCACTGGTACATTTTATCCATAGCACAGTACTTCCTTTCTCGCTTATACAGACGACGCACATGTGAACGAGCCTGTTTGAGCCACTGATCAAGGCACTTTGAAACTACTACATAACCGTTGATGTCGACAAACGTTTGTGCCGCTTAACTCAAAACGGCGATATGTCTACCTGTTTCCCAGCATCAGTTCCTGCCATCTGCTGTTCCTCTGCTAGATCACATTAGCACTCCTGAAAATAATCATTAGTAAGTTAAGCTTTGAACACATGTAGCAATGTTTTTTTTTATTGTGTTCAGCATGTTTCCAAGGCACAGTCTAGTTTGTAATTCAAAGACGCAGAGACCATTTTACAGGATTTCACCTCACACCTGCAACAACCTTTATAATCAAGAAAACTGTGTGTGGAAAACCTTGTAACTTTCATCATTTCAGTCTAGTCCGACAACAACGAGGCATTTTTTTTCCCTCCAAAGCTTTGCTTCAGAAAATGTGACACAGCTCTGAAAGCGTTTCTCTTCGTACCTGTTAATCTCAGTTAATCTCAGCTGTTCTTCATAATTCCAGTACCAGTTACATGTCATCCACAGCCGTGGTGTTTCCTTTCTCCGTTACGCAGATGACACACACGTGTACCTGCCTGTTGAAGCCGACTGATCCTGATTCTTCACAAAATTTGGTGAATCTTAGCTAAAATCAGCAGATTACTGATTGTTTCTTTTTCCCTCGGCACATAATTTCAGCATTGGAACATCGGTTGTTTTTTCTGATGGAACACATTAACACCCCTGCAAATATTTTTTGGCGTTTGTTTTTATTGTAATTAAAGCTTTGATCAACACACAACAGAACCCATGTGGCATTTTTATTATGTTCGGCATGTTTCCAAAATTACAAATTAGTTTTATCATTCAAAGACACCCAAACTATTTTGCAGGATTTCATCTCCTTATGCCTCGATGATTGCAACAACCTCTTAATCCAAGATAATCCTGGATCATCAGTTCCAGGCTGTTGAGATGTGAAAAATAATGTTCTCACTGATCAAAATCATATTTCTGAAGGAGAACAACTCACCAGTTTGGATGAAAAGAAAACTGACTTGACGTCGTGTCAGCAGTTTATGAACAGCAGTCATACCTTGTTCACGTTTTCAGACAAGATTCATATTTAATCCAGTGAATTGAGCCACAAAAAGTGCCCTTAATGTTTTTATGTCTCATTGTTCCTGGATTTGGCGAGACAAGTCTCGACTATGAAGAGAAAGCATCCGGATTGATGAGACTCAGATATTGACCCGTATTGTTTTTTGTCTAAGGCAAATGCTGATCTTTAGAAATCATCGCAGTCAATATATTTGGACGATTTTTGTGCCCAATATGATACAATACAACTGTTAAGTAATTACAAATATGCAGATAATTATTTAAAATGAAATTAATGTATGAACTAAATATTATTGTCCGGAAAATGGTTAGATATAGATAAATGTTTAGGCGCTTTTATCCAATTTCTGGGAACAAAAAAGTGTAAACCTATAATTGTCTGATACCGGTTACAAAAAAAAATGGCAAAAGTTGGTCTGAACAATAAATCAGTCTACCTCTAATGAGAATAACTATAATTACATGTCAACTGCAAGAAATATAATCTTCTTTTTCCCTATAATCCTTCCTCCAGTTGTTATTCAGGGTTGGACTCTTTCATCAGCTCACTTCCTGTCAGAAAAAGATGAAAAAATAGAGGAATTGTTACCCTGTGTGTTTCCAAGGCGAGAGTTGGACAGAATTAACAGGCAGATTATATGGAACGTGTTGTGTTTTCACAAGATAGAGATGCTTGGAATTGTGTGTGTTTTCGACTTTTACGAAGAGTTCTGTCAGGTTAACAGGAGTTATAGCAGTACCTGTTTAATATGTTGTATATGTAATATATGTGCCTGTTTTCTTGTGTATCTTTGGGCCACACAGCTGTTGCATTTCTTATCCAAACACTAATGTTGGAACTGCGCACACTGGTGACCTTAGTGAGTCGCCTGCCAAGCAGAAGTGGGTCAAAATATCCATTTAGTGATGATACCTTCATCCTTCCTTGTGTAATACGATAATCGAAACGCCAAGGGCAAATATTGGTATTTTAATTAACAAATTAAGGCGCTCTAAAGTAAATAGTCCCTGCCACTTTCACTCACCGGGCGTTGCTACTTCACGAGATGCTCCATCCGCGTTCAGTACATAGACTTTATGCACTTTGCTCTCAATATTGTGAATAAATAGAGAAATCCTGCACTTTTCACCGTTCAAGGACATTTTATTTTCTTCGGTTAGACAGATATCGTGATGCATCGCCATATGATTGTCTTGCAATATGTTGATTATCAGAGAATTGCTGCATCGTGATATTATTGGTATCATGGACAGTGTAATCAACAGACAGACAGACAGACCGTACTTGCATTTTTAGACGGCTATGCAGCAGAAAAATGTCTTTCACTTTTGATAGTGGACCAGTTTTCCTCTGGTGAGTCATGTTCTATGTCACAAACGTGCCAGCAGTGAGTCACGAGTGGGAAAACGCAGCACAGCACCGCGTCTGTATTGGTGAGTGGACAGTAATCTTTTTTTGGCCAAAGATGGTCAAGAAGGTCGACAGGGTGAAAATAAAGTGATACGATATGTACGGCAGATAAATCGGTGCATTTCCATGATTAATACACTGTGCGTTTGGGTCTTTGAAACCTTTAGGACCATTGCTCTTCATGGTTTATGTTTCCCTGCTCCAACACCAGAACATGCAGGACATCCGTCCCCCAGGACTAAGACTGAGAGACACTGACGGACAGAAACCAAGCTTTTCTGTTGTTGTTGTTGTTGTTGTTGTTGTTGTTGTTGTTGTTGTTGTTGTTGTTGTTGTTGTTGTTGTTGTTGCTTTTTTTAAACATTACCTGAAGGAAAAAAAAAGGTTGACTGAGTCATCCATTAGCATCAGTGTTGATTTTTCGATCTGCAGCTCGTCTTGTCAGCAGGCCACCGTGTCCTTGAGCAAGACGTTCAACTCCAAATTGATTCCCGTAAAGAGGCAGGCACCTTACCTCGACGTGTGAGTGATGAGTGAATTGAAAGTTGTGAAGGACAAACATGTGGTTGATCAGTTTTTGAGGGATTAGGGTTTAGTTAAAGGTGCAGTGCATAACTTTTGGTGGTTTTTGTCGTTGTTGATGATGTTATTCTGCCTCTGTTTTGGTCTTTGTGGAGATAAAACATGTAATGTTCCTTGTTTGCTACATCCTTTTTCTGAAAATGGGCTCTGTCAAGCATTTGAGGAGGGAGGGAGCGTTTGTATGTATACGGCAGCAGAGCAGGGACGTCAAACTGCAGAACGGCCGCGTTTTTGGAGCAGCACACTTCATTTCTGACATGTTTCATGGGCGCTTCTTTGTGTTTTTTTGGTCCTACTGAACGTTTTTATACCAAGTACCGCCTGAGAAAATACTGAGCTCTTGAAGTAACAGCATTATCGCAAACGTTTAAAATACAGTGGAGTAAAAAGGCCGAGCAGAGTCAGCTACAGACTTTTCTACTCGCTCATCATCCTCCTCTTCCTTAATTCAGACACTGGTACTGTGGGATTAGATTAACATTGAGTGAGAGATAAGGTGACTAATTATTATTATTTAATTTTTTACACTCAAAATTCCTCAGCTCCACTTAGATTACACTTTATGGTATCTACAGTAGAACAATACTCTGATTTTCCTCACGTACCACTGGGGTTACACATACCACAGTTTGAGAACCATGGATCGAACCTTTTTGCTGCCATCTTGCTGCAAACAAGGCTTTATCAGTGTTGTGTGAGCTCATTTGACCCAAGTTTGAATGCATCAGACGTTTTAAAGTAAGACTACAGTCCAGTTGTAAGTTTGAACACGCCTCGTTGTTGCGCCCTCTGCAGGTGACCCAGCCTCCGCGCTCTGAGCAGCAGGCTCAGCTCCTGGGCGGCTTCGATGAGAAAGCCTACCTGTCAGCGAAACAGCTAAAACCAGGTGACGACCCGTACAGAGAACACGCCTTCAACCTGCAGGAGAGCGACCGCGTGGGCAGCGAGCGGTCGATCAGAGACACCCGGCACTACAGGTGAGCGGCGTCACAGTCAGGTGATCCACTCAGGTGATTCTGTGTCCGCTGTGAGCCTGGCCTGAGACTGCGCATGGGAAAATTAACTCTGGCTTACAGGGAGTTTAAGGATCATAGCAGGGTTTGATGTCAGTTTTTGGTGTCAGGGCAGCTTGGGTTTGAACCTTTGGAGTTTGATTCCAGTGCAAAGAAAACAAGAGAGTCATTTTTCAAAAGTGACAATCATTTTCTGGGTTTTTAAGTCTTTAAGTTATGAAAATATAGTTTCTTAACACTGTGTTTTATAAGTTTCTAATCCAAACTTTTATGATGGAATGAAAAATAAATCGTCATAGTTAGATTAAACAGGCTGTGTTTATTCATGACAATCTCCAGGATATTTTCTTGAATAATCATTTTAATGTGAGAAAACATAGGCCTAAGCAGGTCACAGTTTATTGTAGCTTCAATTATGGTCATATTATTGGACATTTTGTAAGTGACAGTGAAAGCATGTCATGTTTATCGGGTATTTCTTTTGACAAATAACAAAAAAGAATATAAACATCCATGTTTGGACACAAAAAACAATTATTTTTATTATTCTCTTTATGGTTTTAACAAAACAAAGAGTTGTGTGATGTTTTCTCACCCAGCTATAGGTAGCAGATTAAAAGAGGAGTTCAGAAATCTGCACAGCTGTTGCCTGGCAACCACATATTTCCATGTCATTACAGCAGCAGTGCTGAGGCGGCTCCAGAGGGCAACGCTGTTAATCACACCTGCCCATATGTTTTTCTATCCCCGTGGGGACCAACACACATACAAACCTATCTTTGTGGGGACATTTTGTCTGGTCCCCACAGGGTTAAAGGGCTTTTTCAGGGTTAAGATCTGGTTTTAGGGCTTGGGTTAGAATTAGATTTGGGTTAAGGTTAGTCATTTAGACGTGATGGTTAACGTTAAGATGGTTTGCATTATGTCTATGAGGGTCCACACAAAGCATACACGACCTGTGTGTGTGTTTGTGTGCACCTGGTGTTCCTTATGTTGTGGGGACCTAAATCTGTCTCCACACTCACATTATGGGGACTTGTCTTCCTTATGGGGACAAAAATCAAGTCCCCATAATGTAAATTATCACATTTTAAGATGAAGAAATGTTTTATAGTTAGGGTTAGGTTAAGATTAGGGTTAGGGTTAGGGCACTAATAATTATGGGTGCGGTTAGAGTAAGTTTCCAGGAAATTAAAGGAAGTTAATGCAATGTCCTCAGTAGTCCTCATGAAGACTAAAACCTAGTCTTGATGAGGCACAACCTCATTTCTGAGGGATCGGTTAAGTTTAGAGCTGAGATGTGAGTTGTGGTTTGGTTAAGTTGTGGCATTAACCAGTTAAGGTTAGTGATAAGGCTTTGTTCAGGCTGTCCTAAATGACTGGAAATCAGTGCAGTGTCCTGAGAAGAATAGCTGCACAAACCTGTGTGTGTGTGTGTGAGTTTTCAGCCACTGGATATTTCTGTAACTTCTCACACCAACATGTGGTTTCTGTAGAGAAATAAATGGAACCCGTGTCTCTCCACAGGTGTGCCTCCCTGAATTATGACTCCGACCTTCCCCCCACGAGCGTCATCATCACTTTCCACAACGAGGCTCGCTCCACTCTCCTCCGCACTGTGAAGAGGTAATGAGCTCCAACACAAGCGGCCCAGTTCGACCGCAGCAGACAGCACGTTAACAGAAAAACAACAGATTATTGTGTTTGTGCGACCAAAATGGGACAATAAACACGTTAGTCTGACTGAAATGATACTCCATCTAATTTATCAAAACACCCCGCGATAATGACTGGGATTCGACTCAGACTCATGGTAGCCTGAAGTAACAGAAGAAGAAGAAGAAGAAGAAGACAGCAGTGACAAAAACATGATGGAAATTCAGAATGATACGTTTGCTGGACGTACGTACGAGGAGACCGAATTTACTGTACGGTGCGTTAAAATGCCCACATTTCCGTGACGTTGGAAAAGAATTAGACCGCGATGGATAATTTCAGACAAACTTTTTCCACCTTTAGTGGATCTCAGATGCATATTTTATTCATCATAAGTCATGAGGAGAGATGCAAGTCCACACTGCGGCACGATAAAAATTATTTCACAAGGACTTCCCGTAAAATATTAACGCTTTTCCCCCCCAGAAATTAACCGTGATTAACTTATTCTCAGTGCTTTTTATCACAATGAGCGATAATGTCCCCATCATTGGTGTGCAGCGTGTGTGTCGGTAATGCAGCCAGGTACGTGGAGGGGGAGGCAGGTGCAATGAAGTGTGTGTGAAGTGAAATATGTGAACAGTACAAGTGAGTAGAGAATGGGATTTATTATTATTATTATGGATTTATTATTGAGGACAAGGACATTTTTCAACTCGGATGTCGTCGCCAATACAATAAACAGTGACGTGTGCTTCAAATTCTCTGTCTCCCTAGTGTCCTGATGCGAAGTCCTCCATCTCTGATTCAAGAAATACTCCTCATCGATGATTTCAGCTCTGACCGTGAGTCACAGTTTCTGTTTTGTTTCCCCCCCCCACACTCTCACACACACAAAGTTAAAGGTCCAGTGTGTCTGAATTTGGAGCTGTTATTAACGTTTGTACAGAGAACCAACAAACTCGCTCGTCCTCCAATTAATCAGCGCTCGTGCAGAGTTAAAAACAAACAAGGGTCGTTCCACGTGAACGGGGGGGGGGGGGAGGCGTAAGTACAAGAAGAAAACATAATTTTATCACAACACAAGGAGTGAAAGCACAGCAGCCGTTCTGAAGAAATGAAATTATGTAGCACGTGAAATCAGTTTAAGAAACTTATTTATTTATTTAAAGAAATAAATAATACAAAGGCGGATTTGGACTGGAAAAAGTTCCTCACTTCATCCTACACTATGGTTATGTTTTTTGAGAGCGTGAAATTTCAGTAATTATTACTCTTTGTTGGCGACACGAGCTCGTGCTTGTTTCTCTGTGCATCGCTTTCTGTAATTACTGCATCTTCTGTCTGTGGCGTGGGACGCAGTGGCCTACATTTGCTCACACTCACACACACACACGCGCGCTGGTTTCCATGACTTCAGAGGACATTGCATTGACTTACATTCATTTTCCTGCAGATTTACTCTAACCTTAACCATAATTAGTGGCCTAACCCCTAAACCTGACCCTAACCTTAACCTGACCCTAACCTCAGACTAATTTTAAAACATGTCTTCACATTAAAATGTAGCAATTTACATTAAAGGGACTTGATTTTTGTCCCCATAAGGAGGACAAATCCACATAATGTGACTGTGGAGAGATTTAGGTCCCCACAACATAAGGAATACCAGCTACGCACACGCACACACACACATACAGAGCTGTCGGAATTGGCCAGACATCTGAACAGCAGTGTGTGTGTGTTTGTGTTCTTGTCCTTGCTGCAGAGTGAGGACCAAAAATCAAATAAACACCTACAAAGTGAGGACTTTTTCACAAAGTGAGGACATTTTGGCTGGTCCTCACTTTCTGTCATCTCCTAAAAGGGCTTTTTTCAGGGTTAAGACCTGGTTTTAAGGTTAGGGTTAGAATTGGGTTTAGGTTAGGGTTAGGGTTAGGCATCTAGTTGTGATGGTTAAGGTTAGGGTAAGGGGCTGGAGAATGTATTATGTCTATGAGGGTCCTCACTCTGATAGAAGCGCAAACGTGCGTGTGTGTGCGTGTGCGTGTCAGCAGCAGCAGCTCCATTAACTCAGCGACGCCTCATTTATTGACTCTCTGCTGCTGTCGGTCTACAAACCTGCTCTCGCCATGAACTGGCACCAACGCCAGACATTTTCTCTCTCTCTCTGCTGCCATTTTAGTCTCCTTTTTATTTGACTTTTCTCAATTAATTATCTCTCGCTCACCCACTCATTGTCTATGGCAGTGGTTCTCAAACCTCACCTGAGGAAAATATTATTTTTAATGAAAACATTATCTTTATATTTCGGGAAAAATTTGCTCTTTGGGAAAAACAGAAATTATCTTGGGGCAGGAAAAATTGTTTTCTTGCTGATGCATAAAAATATGACATTTTTTATACTTGTTTAAATTTCAGATGAATGCAATGAACTGCAATAGTGTCCGATACAGTTTGAGCTTGTATTGGACTTTTTATTTAACCAGCAATGATAATATTTCACAGTTTTGCTTCACATTTCAAGTCTGAGTCTCCGTGGCCAAAGTGCAGGTGTCGTTCAGCCACACAGTGAGAGTGGGATCTGATTGGTCAGTGTGATGGTCAGATTAGGAGGTGGGGGGGGTGTAGTGTAATCCTGTGAAGCCTCACCTGGAGGCGAGGACACTGTCCTCATTCAAGGACAGTGGTGTTTACTGTGAGTTCAGAAGCATGTGACGAGAACAAACAGCACTAAAAACAACGCTCTATTGTGCCAGTGAGGTCTATCATAGCATTACAGAAAACCAAACAAAGCTTAAAGTACACAGCCTTTGTTTCATTGCTCATTAGCTGGGATTAGCTCATATGTTTGCATTGCATCATGGGACCCAATCTCTTTATCGACAAGTTTTAAACTGTACTTTAAAATGTTGTATGGAGTTCTGCCGCTTGGTTGCATTGAATTTCCTGTTTTCCTGTGTTAACATGCTTGGTATTCAAAACATGCACTGGGTGCAGTTACATGGCAGCGTATCAATGATGCAAACACACACACACACACACACAAACTTGTTTTTATATCTTAGTGAGGACACATCATTGACATAATGCATTCTCTAGTCCCTTACCCAAACCTAACCATCACAACTTAGTGCCTAACCATAATTCGAAACCTAAAACCAGGTCTTTACCACGAAAAAGCCCTTTAAAGTTGCAGGGCCCAGACAAAATGTCCTCACAAAGATAGGCTTGCACGTGTTTTTGGATCTCACTAAGATACAAATACACACACATTCTCAATGTGGACAAAACTAAATCAAAACTTAACCCTTAACCAAACCCAAATTTAACCTTAACTCCAAACCAAGCCTTAACACTTTTTGACATTTACAGTTCATAGGACCACTAAATTGTCCTCACAAAGATAGGTTTGTATTCAGTCTATTACAGACATGTATACACACACACACACACCTTGTACAGCACTCCTAGTGAGGACACTCATAGATATAATGCATTACCTAGCCTGTAGCCAAAGTCTTAGCCCATAAACAGCTCTATTATTAATGTAAGAGAGAATGTGTGGACCATTCAATTTGTCCCCACTTTCACAAAATGTCATCACTTCCTGTAGTTTAATAGTGTTTTGGTCCCCAGAAAGATGTATAAGTACACACACACACAGGTTTGTGCAGCGGTTCCTCTTAGGACACTGCGTTGACATCCATTCATTTGTACAACCTAAACAAAGCCTCATCTCTAACCTTAACCTAAACCAGTTAATACCTAACCCTAAACTCTTAACTGTTTCCTCAGAGATGAGGTTCTGCCTCATTAAGACCAGGTTTTGGTCTCCATGACGACTACTGGTCCTGATGAGGTCATTCTTTATGCCAGAAAAGGTCCTAAAGAGCCAACAAATACAAGTACACACACACGCAGACCTGCACAGATGGTCACTCACAATCTGGCAAATGTATGTAACATCTGCTCAGTGGGTGTGACCTTTGACTCTGTGCTCTTCTTCCCTGAGTGGATAAAGTTCCACGTCACCACACGCGCACACGTGTGATCGAGCTTAAATGTAAACAGAACATTTTTTTTGCACACAACTGCAAACATAATCAAACAGGATTACAACTTGTCATGCTTCCGTCTGTCAGCACACGGCTGCTTTATCTAACTACAAGCTCGAAGCAAGATCACACTCACTCTCTGCTGCTAATCCTAATCCTCTCAAGGGTGTGTGTGTGTGTGTGTGTGTGTGTGCGTGTGCACGTGTGCGTCTGCCAGTGTTTGCACACTGTTTGTTATAGTGTCATTTGATATAAACACTCACCGGCCACTTTATTACTGTAGGTACACAGGAGCACAGAGCTCCTATGACATGGTGAAAATTATGATTGTGATTATCACTTTGTAAAATACTGAGATCGCGATACGATGTGATCGCGATACGATTCGGTACAATTTATAATTTTTGCATCTTTTGAACTTTTCAGGAAAAAAATAATCGAACCACCTGGTAGTATTGCAGTTTAAATCATCATTTAAATGTGCATTCCTACTAGGGCTGAAATAATTCCTTGGTTAATTGGTTATTAATCAATTACTAAATTAATTGACAGTTACTTTCAGAATCAATTAATCGGTTTGAGTGTCTCTTAAAGGATTTAAACAGGCTTCTCTAATTGTTCACCTTCTTTAATGTGAATTTTTTTTTTTCCATGATTACTCGATTATTCATGGGAAAAAAAATCAACAGATTAATCAATTATGAAAATGATTATTAGTCGCAGCCCTAATTCCTACAGGACACCTGTTTTAATCCTTCAAAGTGGGACATGTTCTCCAATTGTCCTGATATAAAAACAAATATATAAAACAAATCACAAGGTTTCAATTCTAATAGACATTCTGTATGTGCATATTTAAAAGTTACACACTACAGTTTTATTAATTTCTGTAGAAGTAAAATTCAGGTGTTCTACGTCCCCAAAATCAAAACAAAGGCTCCTGCAGTTAAAGCTGTTCACTATTTACGTGGGTAAATAATAAATGATGTGCAGTCACTGATCGATCCTTATGCACCCTGACTTTCTTCTTTATTCTGATATTCTTCTTTTAACCATGTCTACATGCTTAAATACACTGACTTCTCATGTGGTTGACTGACTAGATATATTTGTGGTAACAAACAGTAGAACAGGTGTACCTAATAAAGTGGCTGATGAGTGTACGTCAGCAAAAAGTCCGTGCCAGTTGATGTTAATGTCGAAATAACGTTATTGGACGATGGTTATAATAATGGATTGATTTGTGGGGAAATGATTTTTAGTTCAAATGAAGCACTTTTTTGTTTGTTTCACTCTAAAATGCAGTGTTGTTGTTGTTGTTGTTGTTGGTTTTGTTGTGTTTCTGATGATGAAGCACACATGGACACTGGTTTAAACTGTGATGTGTGTGGCCTTTACCAAGGGTGTGTACTGTATGTGTTTCACTAAAGTTCTCTCAATCCACATAAGTGACAGAGTGCGAGACGATGTTTTCCTCTGTGTGTGTGTTCTGGCTCCACCGTAACGTTCCGTCTCGTCCTGTCTCCTCGTCCAGCTGAGGACTGCCAGCTGCTGTCTCAGATCCCCAAAGTCCACTGCCTGAGGAACAGCAGGAGAGAGGGTGAGTGCACAGTCCGGCGAGAAAACCAACTAAGTCAGGATGGGTGGAAAATAGTAGGAAATGCATTTGTTTCATCCAAATAAACCCATGAGGAAGCACCATCTTGTTTCCAAGTGTGTCCAACAAATGGGCAGTGGGACATTACAAGACAAGACAAGACATATTAGTGTTGTGTTTAAAATGGGAGAACAGAATGTCTTGAGGTTTTTAAACATTGTGCAACACCGTAAGATAAATCTACAGAGTCAAAAGCCAGAATTTAAAAGAAAAACTTCATTTAGCAACACTTACACTTAGTAAATCCAAACTAATGTTAGTATGATATAAAAAAGCAACACCTATATGATTTTTTCAGTGCTGAGTTAAACAATTTTTTATCTATGTAATTATCAGAAAACAAATGCTACACTTTGATTTGTCTTATGTTGACAGTTTGGACAATGCAATTCTATGCAAAAAAACAAAATTGAACTCAAACGTGTTGTAAACATTATCTAAACCTCTGTCACCTTTGTATGTATCACACAGTGAATATTTAACTGAACTGTGACTCAAAAAAATTAATATCACTCAGACGAATTGCAATTGCTGTAGATATTTTCTCCAAGACGTTCAATTAAAGTTTAGCAAGTAACATAAAAGAGTAAAATCAGCAGTGTTCATGTTCGTCACAGTTAGAGTTTCACTTCGTCATTTTCTTTTCATGTGACTGAAATTGTTAAAATCCCTCTTTGACCTTTGACCTTCCGTTTCGTTTACTTTCCACAGGTCTGATCCGCTCACGTGTGCGAGGCGCCAACACGGCCTCAGCCGCCATCTTGACCTTCTTGGACAGTCACTGTGAGGTCAACACTGACTGGCTGCAGCCGATGATCCAGCGAGTCAAGGAGGTACACACACACACACACACACACACACACACACAGAAACGTGTTTTTATCTCTCAGTGAGGACATCATGCATTCCCTAGCCCCTTACCCATACTTTAACCATCACAACTAAGTGTCTAACCCTTAACCCTTAACCCAACTCTAACCCTAACCCTAAAATCAGGTCTTAACCCTGCAAAAGCCCTTTAAAGTTGTAGGTGAAAATGTCCTCGCAAAGATAGGTTTGCACATTTTTTGGACCTCATAAAGTATATAAATACAGGTACACACACTCGCACACGGTTTTGTGTAGCTAGGACAATGCAGTGACTTCCACTAATGTGGACAGCCTATAAACCATTATACCTACCATTAACCAGAGCCAGTTAATCCCGAACCCTAACCTTAACCTAACTGCAATTCAAACCTGAGCCCTAAACTTAACCAGTTCTTCAGAAAGGAGGTTCTGCCTCATTAGGACCAGGTTTCGGTCTCAGGTAAATGTTTTTGTCAGAAAAGGTCCTTACTAAAGAGGCAACACACACACAGTCTGGTTTTCACCACTTAAATAGGACACTACACTGACTTACAGTAATTTCCTGCAGACTTACTCTAACCTTAACCATAACTACTACTGACCAAACCCTAACCTCATCCAAACCTAAAACATGTCTCTACCTTAAAATGTAATAATTTGTTATGGAGAGTTGATTTTTAAACAGATTTACGTCCCCACATCATGAGTAATAAGTGGAACGCACACTCACACACATATTTTGGTGGTGAAACACCCTGGTGTGCGTGTGTTCATGTGTGTTCATGTGTGTTCATGTGTGTTCATGTGTGTGTATGTGTGCGCGTGTGTGTGCGTGTGTTCATGTGTGTGTATGTGTGTGCGTGTGTGTGCATGTGTGTGCGTGTGTGTGCATGTGTTCATGTGTGTTCATGTGTGTGCGTGTGTGCGCGTGTGTGCGTGTGTTCATGTGTGTTCATGTGTGTTCATGTGTGTGTATGTGTGTGCGTGTGTGTGCATGGGTGTGCATGTGTGTGCATGTGTGCATGTGTGTGCGTGTGTGCGTGTGTGTGCATGTGTTCATGTGTGCGTGTGTGTGCGTGTGTGCATGTGTGTGCGTGTGTGCATGTGTGTGCGTGGGTGTGCGTGTGTGTGATGTGATGTGAGCCTTCGGGGGTTTGGCTCGTTTTCAGTGTGGATTTTACGAACTGTGATGTCACGCATTGGCACTGCATGTTGTTAAATAAACACTCAGTTACCTCTGGTGAGTTTTCACTCATTTCAGACCTGATGTCACCCTCCATGTTGTCACTGCTGGAAAAGGAACAGTGCCATTTTAACCAGCCAACCCATTTTCTACTTGATTCTGGAGATCATTTTACTTGGTGTGATTTTGTTTTCTTTCATAGCAGTGGTTTGTGCTGTGTATAGCGACAGAGTGGTTCCTGCTTCAGGCTGCATGTTGACTTATTTTCTTGTTTTCTGTTCTGTTGTGTTTCTTTTTAAATTCTCCCCATTTACCACATCCTAAGAATTAAATTGCACAGGCCACCAGGGACACAACCATGACTTGAGTGTTTCGCAATTCATAAATGTGAAACAGGATGAAAATCAGGAGCAGCCACTTGTTATTATCTGGGGGATTTCGGTTCTATCCTTTTGGTATTTTTATGTAAACCTTCAAAGGCACTGTTTCCCTCCTCATCTTCTTTTTTGTATGAGTTTCACATACAGTGCACACAGAATGTGCAGTACATGCATGTAGAGACTTGTAAAAGGAGAGCATGTAGACACCAGAGCGAGGCGTACAGTGTTGACCTGGAAGTAAATTTAGGTCCAGACATTTTCCCGAAGTTCACTGCAATCCAGGTGGTTTTGGGTCGAGTATGATCATCCACTATCTCACTTTGAAATGTTCCTACTGTATTCTAACATGGACTAACATGCTTGAACTTTTTCTGGAAATTCCACCTCACGCTCCATTCCCGCTGGTCAAAACCCTGTTTAATCCTTCATTTAAACCGTTTTTTTCACTCCCACGTCAAATGACGCATGTGGGTTTTTATCGACTTCAGCTCAAATTAGCACTAGCGGGGATTAACACAAGATCCGCACGAACACGGTAATTTCCTCCTTGTCTGGTTAGGTTTTGGCATTGATGCTAAGTCTAATTTCTGGCACATTTCTGAGTCATTTCTGGCACAATGCTACAACACACATTCATCTTACAGCTGTTAGTATAGCTGTTAGCATCAATGTTTTTAGCTAATCTTTCGTTTTACAACTTTGGATGTTGCTCAATATTTTTTAATTAATCTATCCTATTAATCCTTCTATTTGAAACTTAAAATTGTTCAGTTGTTCAGTTCAATTGTTTCCTGCACAATATTTCATCTTCCAATCTTTAGCTTAGCCATTACCCATGAATGTTTTAGCTAAATTTGCTTTTTACAACTTGGGATGTTGCTCAGTATTTATTTATTTTTTTAATTAATTTCATTTAATATGATTTAGTGACTTAAAATTGCTCACTGGCAGTTTTCTGTAGAGTCATTCATCGTTCCGGCACAATGTTATGACATACATTCTTCTTCCAGCCGTTAGCATAGCTGTTAGCATAAGCCAATGACTGTTTTTAGCTAACCTTTCTCTCTACTTACAGCTTGGGATGGCACTCACTATTTTTAATAGATCTTACTTCACTTTATTAGCACCTTAACGGTTCTCTGGCAGTTCTCTGTGTGACTCCAAGTTATTCAGTTGCAGTTTTCTGTTTGTTGGATACTTACAGGCAACGTGAGAGAGGACATATTTGCAGCTGAGAGACATGGTTCAGTTATACTTAATTGTCTATAATGTGGCTATAATTGTCTTTGGTTCCACAAAAGTACAAAATCAATTAGAGATTACAAAAAAGAAAAAAACAAAACAGAAAATAGCTAAAACTATTATGAAACTGGCGAGCTCAATTAAATTTAGCAATTTAAATGCAAATGGTTGTAGACTTGTTTTGTGGTTTGTGGAAATTAAAATGGCTTCCAGCAGACGGGATCTAGGATAAGATTTATTATTTATTTTACAAATGTATTGTTTGTTTGTATTTGGGTAATCACTGTTACAAAAAGCCAATAGCTGATGTGTTCCGTCGCCAAATGAGCTCTTTACCTGCAGAAAACAGAATCTGCACACGAGGGAAATGTTGGTCGGGAGCTGGCAGGAAAAGTTCTGGAGAATGTCCAGAGCAACATTAGTGGACGCTTCCTTTCTCACATCCAACCTCTCTGGACAGTTTCGTGAAAATGTCTGAACTGTCTGAAAGCAGTTTCCCTGACTGTTTGCATGAAGAGAAATGTAGCTGTTGATTGAAACCTGAGTCATTCACTAAGATGCCAAAGCACTGTTACCTCCTGACATTACTAACCTGTGACAGAAACAAACTCTCAGTCTTCCACGATGAATATTCCCACTGACTTTGCAGAAATAAGAGTTTAATTTCACATTTTTCTCAGTAATCACTCCTCCTCTCTGGTGTATACTCCCACCAAACTAACTCTTACTAACACAGCTGCTTCTGATGATGCCTCATTTCTTCATCCACTCCCTTTTCCTCTCTGGCTGTGCTGTGACAGTGCTGAATTAGAAAGTGGGATAATCTGGCTCGGCCACCTCGATACACTAGACTATTTATTCATAAGATGAATTCATTTTTTTAAATAAATACCATTACTTCCAGACATGAAGCTCTCTAATGAGCTCTGCCTTCTTCGTGCTGTTGATGTACAAAAATGCTATACTTATTTTTTTCACTTGATCAGAATTTATACCACCCTAACCACTGCTCTCATTTGCAGCAAAGTTAGTTTTTATTTAAAAATGGGGGAATTTGCTGAAACTAAAGGCAACTGACTGCTGTCCTGCTGACAGTAAAGGAGTCTGTCTTTCTGTTTTTCACCCCGATGAGTCACGTTTGGCGCCACAAACGCACCATAAACCGTCGCACTGGAAAACAACACGCTGGATTGGAGAAACGCAGGACTCAACTGCAGGAAGCACCATGGAAACCAGCATCAAGTGGTTGCACTTTCATTGCTTTCACTCCTGTCCCTCTTTTAAACCCAGTGGACGCTGGGTGGTATTCGATGGCTGCTTGAATAGTGCACGTCGTATCATTGTCGCTTGAGAAGGTTCTGAAGAACTGCTGATCTGAGGCAGAAACATGGCTATTGCAGAGTCGTTGGACCTGGTAGTGACTACGGATAGTAGTGTTAGACATTATATCGGTGGACTGAAGCAGGACTTCAGCAGCATGACAAAAGACGTGTTGTTTTAATAACAGTTCCTTCTTATTCTCTTACCCTTTTTCGCAGTAAAACTGACTATATAAACACAGTATATTCCTGTTTTTTTTAAATCATCCAGCCCAACGGCACAGGGATGTTCTACAGTCAGGAGTTACCGAGAGTGTTTAGCAACAATTTATAGAATTTAGGCTGTGCACAGAGGGATTCTGCTGTTGTCTCCTCGCAGCAATCAAAGTTTACGGCCGTTTTCATTTTAGCACACGTTGAATCCTTCAGCGCTAACTACTAAAACAATAACGAAGAAACAAAGAGAAGATTTTTGTTGACGCTCTGTGCTTTAAATCAATTAGCAGGTATATCCGGAATTTGTGAACCCACAAAAAAAAGGCATTTAGCACCATTCCCAAACCATTCATTTGTTCTGTGGTGTTCTTTTTACCCGGGTTTGAACTGTGACGTCACAACTGCCCTGTAAACAAAATAATTAGTAGGAAGAAGGAAAAAACAAAAACGCTGCAATGGAGCTTGTTCATACTCAACCATGAAAGAATGATTTAAAGGTCACACAGAATGGTCTTTTTGAACCAAAAATTTAGATTACTGATGTCTACTGATAAATTAAATAATATTCATGGTCAAAAACCGCATAGTCTCTTCAGATTAAGCCAGTTTATTGCTGCTCTCTGACAGCCTCTGAACAGGCACTCTGTTTCTAAGCTAATGCCCGCCCCCCCAGAACACTGAGTCTCTTGTGATTGGCCAGCTACCAGCGGACCGACTGCTCCGCGGTGCTTCTTCTTCTTCTTCTTCTTCTTCAGGTTGAATGTTCACGCCCATGACCAGGAGCAGCTGTTGGGGGAGGATTCGTTGCACGGCAAATGTGCTAGTTACGGGGGGACACCAAAAAACATCAAAACAAAACAAATTTTATTTTCAAGTGAATGTCCTCTTTATGGCTTGTCTCAAAAATGCCTTTACAAAAAATAATAAAATAATAATAATAATAATAATAATAATAATAAAAAAATGCCTTTGCAACTTGGCACAAATTTGGTTCAAGGATGAAATTATTCGATTTTGATGTTCCAGGTCAATTCATTGAACTCACGTTGAATTGAACTGAATTGGAAAACTCACAAAACACACTTTTTGCCATAACTTGAGAGGGATTCACACAGCAGTGAGGATTAAAAAATGACATACACATCTAATGGTATAAGCTGAACACAAACAATCCTTTTTCCTGTCAAAGTAAAACATCTAATCTGGGCCGCTCAGTATCTCCATGTACAGTAGTTGTACATCTGAGAATATGAGACATTAAAGCAGAATTCTGGCTCCGGACCTTCAGCCTCTGCTGGACAGTGTGTCCTCTGTGTGAATCTTTTTTCAGACACTGGTGTGACATTTCTGAGTGATGAAGCAAACGAACAGACAACTGCACTTGTCACACGGATGCATGTGGAAACTGTGGAAAACCAGATTGCTTTCTGCAGTTAAAGGTTCATTTTTGTTGTGTTTGTCCCTTTTTTTCCCCCTTTATGTAAATCTGTCTGTAGATAATTGAGCTCAACTTTCTTAATATGTGAAATTAAACGCAGTCCAATAAAAGAGACGAAATTACAGCACTTGTGATAAATGTAGGCACAAGAAAAGAGACTGAGGGATCATCACTGACATCTATTTCAGACCTGTAGCCACTTAATGCATTACAGAATCACAGAGGCCCATTAAAGACCTAATAAATGTTCACTGTTTAAAGCAGATGAGAACATTTCTCTCTGGCAGAACAGCATGTTACACTCGCAGTGAGCACAGACGGCACAAAGTTTAGGATGGGTTTGAATTCAGAGCAGGAATCTCGAGAGAAGCTTCTCTAATTGGAAACACTTGTTTTGTTGTGTCCCAAATAAAAGCACACTAATGGCACTTTTCCACTATACAGTTCCAGCACAGCTCGGCACGGCTCAAGTCTACACGTATTTGTTTTGCTTTTCCACTCGGGATAGTACCTGGTACATTTTTTAATACCTGCTCTGGTGAGGTTCCAAGCGAGATGAGCCGATACTAAAATGTGACATCAACAGACTGCCGGTCAGTGATTGGTCAGGAATCAAACTGAACAATGACAAACTGTAGATCAGTTAGGAAATGCTTTAATCTCCAACATCTAGCAGTGACATTTCGAAAGTGTCAGTATTTAACAGGGGAGTCTGGCGCCACACTTAGCGACAGCACTGCTGAAAGACGGAGATCGTGAGCCGAATCACGACCCGTTCCAGTCATGCAGGAAGTACTGAACCATTCGGTGAACTCATCTGTTTATAAAACTGATTTTAATGATTCAGTACTGAAAAGAACTGCTTTGCGCATCACCAATTTGTGTGTTTGTGTGCAGTGTGGGAATGTTGCCAGGTGACACGAGATCTAAACGCTGCTTATACTGAGAAACGCAGAGAGTTGTGCGGAGAAAATGCACGATATGGACAAAAGTATTGGGACGCCTGACCATGACACCAACACGGACTGTAATGACTTTATTACTTTAATATGGAGTTGGTCCCTCTTTTGCAGCTATAACAGCTTCCACGCTTCTTGAAAGACTTGTTTCTATGGGAATTTGTTCCCATTCATTCTGTAGAGCATTGATGAGGTCAGATGTTCACACTGATGCTGGATGAGAAGCCCTGCCTCACAGTCTCTGTTTCAGTTCATCCCAAAGGTGCTGGATGGGGTTGAGGTCAGGACTCTGTGTTCTTCCACACCAGACTCAAAGTCAAACCATGTCTTTATAGTCTTTACTTTGTCCACAGTCATGTTGGAATAGAAAAGCACCGTCCACAAACTGGAAGCATAGCCTTGTCCAAAATGTCTTATTGTATTGAAGCTGAAGATTGTCCTTCACTAGAGATAAGAGTCTGAGCCCAAAATCTGATTTAAATACTTGAATTCAGCACTTAACGGGTGTTAGAGTGTACATATAATTAACATTTGAATCTAACAGACATTTGTTTGTATTTAAAAGTTACGTACTACAGCTGTAGCCTGGAAAACGTACTGACTGATGCCGTACGGACAAGCAACAGTTTTGGGAAAGACACGCATTTGAGCACAAATGCAGGCAAAACACACACTCACACCCTCACACACTCTGTTAGTGATCAATAATTGTCTTCGCCTCTGTGTTTACTGTTGTGCTTGTGTTTCTTCTGCAGCAGGGGAAATGAGTTGTTATGGTTCAGAGTCTGTTTGTGCTGAATGTGCGTCCGTTATAAACAGTGGGCAGGATGAAGGCGTTCAGCTTCCTCACATCTTCTTCTTCTTCCTCTTCTTCCTCTTCTCCTGCTGTCTTTCTACAGCAGTAAATACATACGTACGTTTGTGCAGTAAACCGTTCCAGCTCAGCTGGAAGAAGGAGTTGGACTGTGACCATCGCTGTCTGTTTATCACAACCAAGAGATCTGTGGTCACACAAACACACAGAGAGATTGATACACTGATTCCCCCAGAGAGCGAGGCAGTGCTTCATATTCGTCAGAACACACTGATTCATTCTCTTCTAATTTTATCTAATGCACATGTGAAGAATCCTGTGAAAGATTCTTCCTCAATAGAAAACACTATATATATATATGATGCTGATGTGTTTTGATGTGATAGAAGTTTGTTTTAATCCATTAATTCATTCATAAATTGGTACGTAATTATTATTCAAAAACAGAAGTGGCTTCAACATTTAAGCGAAACGTGCTGTTTACAAACAGTAATGATATTGTTGTTGACATGATCACAGCAGACCAAAGTAGTCACCTTAAACATTATCAACAGTGCAGCAAAGATAATAGATTTCAACAACATTTTACGATTGTTTTAAGTGAGTGCATATAAATACCTTTTAAGAGTGTAAATATAAAATTATTAATCATGTTCGCCGATCCTTTGTGTTTTCCTCCTCTCATGCAGGATCATACACGAGTGGTCAGCCCCATCATAGACGTCATCAGCCTGGATAACTTCGCCTACTTGGCTGCCTCTGCAGACTTGAGGGGAGGTCAGGACCCAAAAACACAAATCATGCACAGAAACAGCTGCAGTCAATAAAAAAAACAAACAAACAAAAAAAAAACCCTGTTTCACAAAAACCACCGCGATCAAATCAAATCAAAAACTGAAAGCAAGTTTTCCTGCAAGGACTTGTTGTTACAGTGGGTCTGATTAGAGGGTGAATTTATGGAACGACATTAAATCATTCAATCAACAGGAGACTCCTAACTGCTGTCTTGACTCTTACTAGTCTACATCCACGTTTCTCTGTTTTCATTTAAAACTGCATGCGTTGCCAGTCGTCCAGTCGTGTGATTTTGCAAAAATGGAGAACTTTGCAAACGCTGCTGTCTCTGCCTTTTTGTGTGAAAACTCCAGGGCTGCGTTTAAGTCTGGACAGAAACAAACTGAGCCTTTTTGAAAGAAACGTTGCACCTACTGTCGTTCACTTCCTGATTGTTAGCAGCTGCAACGCAACCATTTCCTGTGAGCAAAAGGCTCCATTATCTTTGGATTAGCATAAAAAAAAAATCTATTGACATTTCAGTCCACTAGAGGGTGCCAAGTGTGAGTATATCGCAATACATGATTTCACAAATACTAGTATTTTACAATATCGTGATAATATTGTATGATGACTTAAATATCGTGATATCGTATTGTGACTTAAATATCGTGATAATATTGTATCGTGACTTAAATATCGTGATATCGTATTGTGACTTAAATATTGTGATAATATCGTATTGTGACTTAAATGTATCATGACTTAAATATCGTGATAATATTGTATCGTGACTTAAATATCGAGATAATATCGTACTGTCAGTTAAGCAATACGATAATGTCGTATTGTGACTTATATATTGTGAAAATATCGTATCATGACTTAAATATCGAGATAATATTACATCGTCAGTTTAGTATCGTATTGTGACTTAAATATTGTGATAATATCATATTGTGACTTAAATGTATCATGACTTAAATATCGTGATAATATTGTATGACGACTTAAATATCGTGATAATATCGTATTGTGACTTAAATATTGTGATAATATCGTATTGTGACTTAAATATCATGATAATATTGTATCGTGACTTAAATATCGAGATAATATTGTACTGACAGTTAAGCAATACGATAATGTCGTATTGTGACATATATTGTGAAAATATCGTATCATGACTTAAATATCGAGATAATATTACATTGTCAGTTTAGTATTGTATTGTGACTTAAATATTGTGATAATATCATATTGTGACTTAAATGTATCATGACTTATATATTGTGAAAATATCGTATCATGACTTAAATATCGAGATAATATTACATCGTCAGTTTAGTATCGTATTGTGACAGTTGAAACTACGGCTTCAACTGTTTATCTTTCTCTTTCAGGGTTTGACTGGAGTCTCCACTTTAAATGGGAGCAGATTCCCATTGAGCAGAAAATGGCGAGGAGTGACCCCACGCAGCCAATCAGGTGTGACCTCAACAACACTTGATTTAATTGTGTGGATAATTCGATGGATAGATAGGCAGAAGTAAAAGCAAAAAAGAAAGAAAGCATGGAAAAGAGCAGAAAACGAAAATATAGAAAGAAGGGAAAAAGAAAATTAAGGGAGGAAAATGGACAGAGTGAAAGAGAAAGAAAGAAAGATTTAAGAGATTTTATATGTGTAATTAAGGGTGTTAAGTAACAGAATTAATAACAAGGAAACTGACAAAGCTATAAAATCTGCAAACATAATGAAGATACAATTAAATAGTATGGAAAATAATGTGCTGTTGGTATTTTAAACTCACTCCTCTTCTCGTCTCGTCTGTGCAGGACTCCTGTCATCGCTGGTGGGATCTTCGTCATGGACAAGAGCTGGTTCAACCACTTGGGCCAGTACGACACACACATGGACATCTGGGGAGGAGAGAACTTTGGTGAGTTCAACAACCATTTTAAATAACACTCACCTTTTATTTTTTGTTAATTAGGTGTTCTTCAGATAAGTTCACAAATCCAGGTTTCATTTGAACCTGCTGCCAGAGTTCAGACACACACTATGAAGTTTTATCATTTCCAATAAAGATAAGTGCATCTCACACAGTGAGTAGAATGTGATTTCATAATTCATACTTTGGCATTTTTAATTTTAATTTGTGTACTTCCCCCCCCAAAGTGGACAGTACTAATGCATCATACACTTAATTTACTTAAAGCAGCACTCTAAAATTAAAGATATTTAAATTATTTTTTTGACCAATGTGAATGAACACAGGTGCTTTTTGACACTGCAATAGATCCAGTTACAGAGATTTTTCACTGGGGTAAGGGATTAAAAAGGCATTCCCTGACCGGGAATCGAACCCGGGCCGCGGCGGTGAGAGCGCCGAATCCTAACCACTAGACCACCAGGGATTGTGTCAATGGAAGAAACAACTTGGCACCTGTACAACAGTATCTCACATGTGTCACAGGACGACAGCTTTCATGCTGTTGATGTACAGATTACAGAAGAGCTGATGCTGACAAAACGTGACAGGTGAGCATGAGCAAGAGACGGTGCATGACACTGTGTGCGTGTGCGTGTGCGTGTGCGTGTGCGTGTGCGTGTGGTCCTGCAGAGCTCTCTTTCCGGGTGTGGATGTGTGGAGGCAGTCTGGAGATTCTCCCCTGCAGCCGCGTGGGTCACGTGTTCAGGAAACGACACCCGTACGACTTCCCAGACGGCAACGCTCTCACCTACATAAAGTGAGCGGGTTTGATTTGTCATGAGTGAAATACAAGTCAATGTTAAATATCAATGTGAAGTTAAGAGGAATATTTCACTCTTTTCCTCTTGTGACATTAATTAAAAACTTGTCAGATCTAAAGTTCTTCTCATTTATGTCGAGTGAGATGTTAATAAAGACTGGACTTTACCTAAATGCAGTCAAACTCATCAAATATCCACAGAAGCCGAACAATATAATCATCTGGTAAAGTTAGTGATTGCATGAGGTTATTTTTGCTGTATTATCATTGCCCTGGGTGCATTTTACCTTTTCGCTCCCTGTCATAATATTTACAGGAATATATGGAGACTGTGTTTTCTTGTAGTTGAGCAGTTATTTTGGTATAGTTATGTTTAATAAATTTAATAAATTTAAAAAAAGTCAAGCAAGACTTTGGTGCAAGAAACAAATAGTTGGTCGTAAATGATTCATCGATTACTAAACGAACCAAAGACTAGCATTTTGCTTGACATTTTACACCCTTTACGGATCAAAACAACATATTTTTAATTAAGAAAATATCAGCATATTAATTGATTAAGCATTAACTTGCATTAAGTTGTAACTCTGGTGTGAACCCCTCAGTTTTAGGCTTAAAGCTTTTAGATCCTGCGTCCACATTTAACAACTGTTTATATAAAATTTATAAGGTGATGCTCTAAATATTAATGTAGTTTTGTGTAAATATATTGTAAGAAAGACATTTCAACATGTCACCTAGAACTGGAGATTGGATGGTGACTTTCCCGATGGAGATGTTGTTTTTCTTTTGTTGTTGTCTGGCAGCTCATGTGTCACCCGGTTTGACTGCAGGAATGTCATGACTGTCTCTGAGCAGGTGTCTCTCTCTCTCCCTCTGTCTGTCTCTCTGTCTGTGTCTGTGCAGGAACACCCGGCGGACTGCTGAGGTCTGGATGGACGAGTTTAAACAGTACTACTACTCCGCCAGGCCGTCGGCCCAGGGCAAGGCCTACGGCAGGTTTGTCTGTCCCACTGTCGTCCTCTTCTCTGTGTGTATTTTAGAGACAACGACAGTGACAACGACAAAGGTTTTCAGTGGACTCACTTTGCACATGCTTTGTTTGTTTGTTTCCAAAAGTCAAGTCAACTTTATTTCTAGAGCACATTTGAAAACAACCATGAATGACCAAGGTGCTATAGATAGATAGATAGATAGATAGATAGATAGATAGATAGATAGATAGATAGATAGATAGATAGATAGATAGATAGATAGATAGATAGATAGGAAATTAGGTAACAGAGTTACAGAGTTAAGGCATGGCAACCAGGTATAAAACATAAAAACAAGTAAAACAGCCAGAAGTGAAATACTAAAACAGTAAAATCTAGATAAAAGTGTCTGGGTTCTGGAGTGAAGGCCAAGGAAAAGAGGTGGGTCTTTTAAAATGCTCAGTGGTGAGGACAGATTTCATTTCCATATGTAAATCCTTCTGAAAATTCTTTACGATTGGAAATTACAATTCCATTGTTTACATGGACGTAAAATGAAAGTGTGCGTACTCTAGTGTTCATGCAGAATGGACTATTTCGATATGAGCAGTGCCGTCTGATTCTCCTTAAGCAGAAGACGAAGCTTCACTTCGGCTTCGGTAGTAAACAAACGCTGCGACTGTCTGCGTTTTCCCTCATTCATTTTCCTCCGTTTCCATGTCACTGACTTCCATGTCTGTTCATTATTCTTCTTTGTAATGGAAATACACTGTGGAATTGTTTGGACTACTTAGCCTTTTGCCTGTAGAAGCAGAATTGTGTCAATGTTTTTATCATTTTCCAGCAGTAACAAAACAGAAATACGTCACGTTTACACGGATCAGACACATGACAGCACTAAACCAGGAAGTCGTGATCGGACCGAACACTGACCCGAATGATGACAAGTGAAATTTACTTCTGAATGGGCTGTATTGGATCAGAGTTTTTGGATTGGCATGTTCACGTGACATACTTTTATTCCGATCAGGCTTTAATTCCGATAAGTTGTGTCCACGTAAACATAGCTGTTCATAAGATTCCCATTCACTATGAATGGAGCAGCGTCAAACGTCGCAGAACTGCATTATGAGTCCATTGGTTCATTTTGCTGCAGATGTTGAGGCATTTTTTTCAGGTTTCCAAGCAATTAGCGATAAAAACACATTATGAAAATAAGTTGTTGGCCAAACAAGTCACACTTCACGAATCAAACTGATCAATTAGCAACATTAGCAACTCTTGCTACGTAGTAGCATTAGCCAAGACAGACCTCCGATGTCCACCTGCAGCACCAACCAGTGCGTGCGTGTGATTGCAGTGCTACTTTTGTTTCATGCAAGTCTTAAAAAAGGCAGACTCGCTAACGTGTTGTTGTGTTCATGTAGCATCACGGACCGCCTGATTCTGCGGCGGAAGCTGAACTGCAAGCCGTTCCGCTGGTACATGGAGAACATCTATCCTGAGCTGAGGTACGACTCCAGACCGACCCCTTACAGTTAGAGTTCAATCGGGTTCAAGGGTTTCCCTTCACATGAGTGTCAGGGTTAAGATGAATAATCTGATCAGTACTAAATCTAGATTTGGGTAGATGTTTTTTATTTAAAAGTTACGCACTATAGCTTTAAAGGCAGATTAAAATAATCCCTGCTGACGTAGGCGGGGGTTCATTCTGAACTGGTCACTGGTCACTTGACCACTGTGAAGCACAAACTGACACTAAATGCACTGATATGAGTTTATTGAAGGCAAGTTGCATAAGGATTACAAAAAAGTAAATAATGTAAGACGTTATATGTAATGATTTTCTATGATTTATTTCTTTGGACAACTTTGGACAAGATGACATAAATGTCTAAGTCATTTCATTTTCATCAACATGTCAGTTTAGTTTTCTAATTCTGTCACAAACATTAGAAAAGGTCTGATGTTGCTAGGATACATAATCAAAAAACATGCTATTCATCATCAAGTGAGCCAAAACGTGCCAGTCCCTTTATTTGGTCAATATATTCAAGATCAATTATTATTATTACAATTTTGCCACTTTATTAATAATGATTAATTTAGTATCAGTTATTATCAGTACTAAATCTAGATTTTCCTTTGATGGGATTGTTCCACAACAAACAAATTTAAAGTTACACATATTTCCTTCCAAAATCTATAATCTCACCATCTACCGCTTTTATCCTCCACATGAGGGTCGTGGGGGCGCTGGTGCCTAATCCCAGCTGAGAGGTCACCAGTCTGTCACAGGGTCACATAGAAACAGACCACCATGAGCAATTTAGAGTGTGTCCTAATCCCCAAATCTGCATGTTTTTGGACTATGGGAGGAATTAGGAGAACCCAGAACCCGCACAGGGGGAGAACATGCAAAGTCCATGCAGAATGGCCCTTGTTCTGACCGAACCTGGGTCTCTTTACTACAAAGGCAAGAGTGCTAACCACTGCACCATCCGTGTGGCCAAAATCTGTAATTACTCCATGAATTTTAAATGTAAATGTTACATTACATGGACATTTTTTACATTTTTACATCACACTAACGCTGTTTTTAGACATGCACTTTGGTAAATGTCAAGAAATTTGGGTCCAGACATTTTCCAGAGTTTGGCATTGACATACGACAAAAGGCAGCGGGTGATTTTCTGGGTCAGAGACGCAGGAGGCAGGACAATCACTCACTGTGAATTTTCCATCAGCTCTTGCTGCTGTGTCCTCATATGAGCTCAGTCAGACATTTTCTAGCAATGAGATGAATGGGCTGTATTGGATCAGCGTTTGGAAGAAAAGGTTGCTGAAAATACTGTATCTGAAGCACATTTTCAGGATAATGTCGGGACTTCCAGACAGCTTTATTTTTATATTGGATTACAATTATTCTTTTTTTTTTTTTTTTTAAATTTACATGACAGATTAACAGCTTACATAAAGAAATCGTATCACAATATACTTTTTATGCCATTCAATGTTAATATATACAATGATTAAAATCAATGCATTATTTCTGTAAAGCTGGGCGATATGGCTTATGCATAATATCTGGATATTTATAACTTGTATATATATTGGGATACAAAGCTGCACACAGGTTGTTTTCTGGACTCATGAAAATGTTCTTTTAAGATTTTGCTCTACTGCAGGGAGAAGGACAATACACTAAAATAAATCTACCGTTTATTATCTTAAAATACATTTAGTATTACTTTTCATTTTAGATCATACCTGGTGTATTTTGTTTGGCTTTTTTATGTTGAATGATATGTATGCTAGTAACAATGAAATTGCTTATATAGTAATTTATTAAATGTGGTAAATATGATGGTTATCATTGCAACAACCTTTAAAACCAGGAAAAGTCACCACAGATACTTTATCATCATGATTTGACGGACAAGATCGTACCCACCCAGGGTTGACATTTGAGTGACATAATCTCTGAACTTTGCCCTTTATAAAACACACAAGCTTCTAGTTGTGTCTGTTTTGCCAACAAATCCAACATACTACAAAGATCAGTAACAACATTTAAACCAGTTGCTGACAAGTTTGTTTCTTTTCGTGATTAAAAGAGGATGGAATGAGGTCAGAACATGTTTTCACCATAATTTCAAACTAAAAACAAAAAATAGGGGAAAAGGAGGTTGCAATAAATTAGATTTGAGTTTCTTTTCTTTCCCCTTTAACACAAAACAATCTTGCAGTCCTTTGGGGTGTCATGACCCTGAGGTTCTGAAGCAGGGATCTAAATATATCTGATTTGGATGAGAATCTCAGAGTGAATCCTCAAAAGAGCAGAGTCATGTGGCTTCTCTCCAAATAACTGTGGTTTCTCAAATTGCTATTGTATGTACGTTTTATAGTCGGACAAATTAGTTAGCGATGTGATTCAATCCCCCAGAGTGGGTGAATACAGTTCAGTCTGTTTCTCCCTGTTGTAATGAGACCTTTCCCTGACCTCCCTCCTCGTCCCTCAGGGTTCCTCAGCAGGAAGCCGTGTCCAGCATCCTGAAACAAGGTGGTTTGTGTCTGGAGACTCGCGGGGCCGACATGCTGAGCCTGGCAGAGTGCAGGGTCATCGGGGGCAACAGGCCGCCATCACAGGTCAGCGCTCTCCGGAGACTGTGGCTCCAGGACACTAATTCGAAGCTGCAGTGTGTCACTTCTGTTGTTCATGTTATTTTTCTGCCTCTGTCTGGTCTTCGTGAACGGAAACAATGTAACATTATTTGTTAGAAACACGGGATTATTGCCACTTTAATCTGCTATGTGCTTTAATGTAACTTATTTATTCAAGTGTTTTTTATATTCCAGCTTATGTTTGCAAGCTCTTTATTTTGTTTTTTTGTTTTTTTTTTGTTAAATATTTACCTGTTGCACTGTCGGGTAGGGTAAGAGATGGTAGATGTTTTTATTTAAAAGTTACACACTATAGCTTTAAAGGCACATTAATACAGTCCCTGCTGAAGGCGGGGGTTCATTCTGAACAGGTCACCAGTCACTTGACCACTGTGAAGCACAAATTCACACTAAATACACTGATATGAGTTTATTGCAGGCATAAGGACAGTTGCATAAGGATAAAAAAGTAAATACTGCAAGACTTTTGAAATGATTTTGTATGATTTCTTTGGACGGCTTAGGTGACATAAATGTATAAGTAATTTCATGATTTCATTTTTATCAACATGTCAATCCCAGCTTCCTTTAGTTTTCTAATTCTGTCACAAACACGAGAAAAGGTCTGATGTTGCTAGGATACATAATCAAAAAACATGCTATTCATCATCAAGTGAGCCAAAACGTGCCAGTCCCTATATTTGGTCAAATTATTCAAGATCAGTTATTATTAAAGTTTTGCCGCTTTATTAATAAAGATTAATTTAGTATCAGTTATTATCAGATGTTAGGGCAGCGCTGTGGTTCAGATGAAGGCAGGAGATTCAGCACTGACACATGTGGTCAGAGAATGTAAGAAAAACTTGGAACGCTTCTCCTCTTCCCAGGAAGTTTGCTGACGTCAAGCTGCGTCGTGTTAAATCAGTCTGACAGAGATGTAACATAGTTCTCATTGATAGGAGTGAAAATATGGAAAAGGCTGAAACCTAAATGACTGTTTTTGGCTTAAACACCATCGACCACCTATCAGTCCTGCGTCTACTGTGTTGTTATTCGTAGGTTTTTGCAGAAAAATGCTGACTTGATTTTGGGCATGAAGGAACTGTGTTACCCAGACTGTATCCATGCTGCGTTAAATCCAAGCCATTGTCAAACAAGTTCACCCAAAGCTGATGAAGTCTATCAGCTCCACACGACTCTGTATTGCACTGTTTTGATCTTGTGTTGCCTGGCAACTCTCCTGTGCTGCACAAGGGTCAATTTCGTTAGACGAGACAAGACGAAATATATCCTAAAACACTCACTAAGATTAAATATACTGTATATTCTATGATGAAATTATTATTTTTGTCACCAAATGAAGAGACAGATATCCAGCAGTTGCACCTTCAAAATTTTCCAAATGAGTTCATGTGCAGCAACTTTATTTCCAGTACGTACTGTTGCTGCAACTCTATCGCTGCTATTAAGACAAGGCGAAGATGTTGACTAAAACTAGACAAAAATGAGGAGATCATTATGGCTCTTTTTCCACTATACAGCTCTATCATGACTTGGCTCGGTTCAGCTCTACTCTACTTGCTTTTTCGTAAGGGATAGTACTACTGATTGGCAGTGAGTGTCGTCACTGGAAGAGTCATGGGTGCGATGTCTGACACAAGAATCAAGCCGAACAATGCCAAACTGTAGATTAGTTTAAAAAATAACTTAAAAATCCTGAGAACATGTGTTAATCTCCAACGTTTAGAAATGAAATTACTAAAATCTCAGTATTTAACAGAGGAGTCTGGTGCCAAATAGTCATATTTCAGTTCTGTAGTTTTTATCTTTTTACAGATGGAGGAAACAGCAACATTTGTGCTGACTGAAAACACAAAGAGTCCTCCATGGAAAGTTTCAGAAGTGAATTCTACTTCTCAAAAAAACATGGTCTTTCAGCAGTTGGACAGTATAAACACTTCCTGTCCCCACCCGCCCCTGCACTGCTGCTGTATACACACTAACGCTCTCTCAGGCAGGTCTGATAGTATTGCTTGACAGAGCCTTTTTTCAGATGAAGAATGCATTGTTTCTGTTCACAAAGACCAAACAGAGACAAAATAACAACAACAACAACAAAAGTTGCATACTGCAGCTTTAAGACTGCAGATTTAAGATGATGATGATGATGATGATGTCCCTCAGCAGCATTGTTCTCTCCCTGTGTTTTGCAGAAATGGGAGTTAATAGAGCCACTGATCCGACAGCAGGGCCTCTGCTTGGCCATTTCTGCCTTCACATCAGGGTCAAAGGTCGGGATGGAGCCCTGCATTTCAAAAGAGCCCAAACAGGTAAGAAGAAAAAAGTATAGAGTTAGTTTTTAGAAACAAATGCACTGTATATATATATGTGTGTGTGTGTGTGTGTGTGTGTGTGTTTGGTTCTACCCCACATTTGTTGACATGGATGGATAGACGCTCATATTTAGAGAAGTTAAAGAAGAGAAGGAGAATTGCTCAATAGGTTCAGACAGCAGGATAGAGCCGTTCCGTGAGGTGATGACCTGAGCTCACAAAAACAGAAGAATTCAGGCTTTATCCTTCCACCATTAGTCATGTGAACAGCAGGTGTTAGTTTTTCCAAACCAAATCCGTTCATCCTTGATCTGCCCCTCGCAGTGTTTAAATCACACATGGAACATTTGGAGGTAAGAGTTTGTTCTGACTGAGACAGATGATGACGACGATGATGATGATGATGATGATGATGATGATGATGCCAGGAGGTTAAACAGCTTTATAAATTCAGCTCGTGTTAAAGGAAGACACTTTATAGACGATTTTACAGAACAAGTGCTTCCATAACTTCCCACCCCAGCCTGCTCCTTTCCACGTTTAGCATGTGAATTCATATTGGCTGCATAGGATGAGTAATGACATAGAAATGAAGCGTTGTTAACTGGAACCATGTGTGAAAAATGTGTGCGCGGGGCTCGTCACAGGCCAAGTGTAATCCTTTAGAGATATCACTGGGAGTCGGCCAATTGACAAGCAATCACTTTTTTGCTGTGGGAGACATTTGACCTCGTTCCCTTGAGTTTCAATCAACTAGAAAGGAGAAAAATGCCTTTCTGACAATGATCCCTTAATGAAAGGATGTTTAACTATTTAAAGTGAAACAAGTATACTATATGGCATGTTTCATCACGACACTTTATTGAACGTATATTTTAATTCACTCATGACGGTTATTTCCATAGATGGGAGTGATTTCCCTGATCACAGGTGCATTAAACATATATAAAACAATAGTTATGCTTTTATTTTCTCTGCATATCTTTCTTTTGATTGGTTTCGAGAACCATTTCTTTGTTTAACGCTGAAATAATTTCATTAGGTTGGGTTTAAACCCTGGTATAAATGCTTATGTTAGAAGCTTGAACTGTGAATGTTTCAAGAGGGGAAAGTACGATTGTTATCGGCAGCTTTATTTAAAAAAAAAAAAAACACATATCGATGTCTGTATGTCGCATCAAAAACTGTGACATTTTCATTTCCTTGGATTTGTAACACTTACGTACATGCAGAAGTGTGTTTTCACACGTTAACACAGACACACCCTCCCTCCTGCAGGATTTTAAGATTAACCCCGTGTTCACCTCCATACTCCAAACCTCCATTTGGCTCCGATATCTGCTCCCTCTGCATCACTTTCTATTTAATCAGAGCGCTTATGTACACAAGCACTTCCAGTATCAACAGTGATTTATGGGAAGAACACACTCTCTCGCTCACACACAGAGATTCTTGCGCCAACAATTTTACACACAGCGGCTCGTGTGTGACTGTGGATAGTGATACATTCATTGATAATTAAATAACTATTTGAATTGTTAATTAAAACGAAAACATCACAGTGTAAAATAAACATGCCTGTACCTCCTTTATTGAGTATAGTAACTGACTTTTTTCCCGTAAAATGTAATAATAATAATGTTATTGATACAGAACTTTTCAAAACAGTGTTACAAAGTGCATTTGTTTAGTTTTGTCCCATGGTTCTCACAGCGTGGTACTATAATTTATGATCAAGAAGAACACACTCTGTCTACATTATAGTTCCACATTATTTATCCTTAATTTCAGCTCGGTACAATTTCCACAGATGATAAACTTTGGTTCGCCAGTGTTCGAAGATAATTTAAATGCTCCTAAAATGTCATTTTAATTCCTTCCACAACAAAAAAATGTCGCAAAGATCCCTTTAATAAAGAATACAACATTTTGGGCCCAAAATAGAACCCTGAGGAACACCACAACTTATTTTCAAATGTTCACAATTCCTATTGTCCTATATTGCCACCTATTGTTTAAATAGGAAGAGAGCCATGGATGCAGAATAAACATAGACAAAATACATAATATACAGAAAAACTCAAGTGAAGTTGTTTGCACATGTATATTTCTCTTTGATATTAAAAAAAGTATGACATTTAGTTTCTTTCCACCTCTGCTGATCCAACACAGAGATGCAGGAACAGTTTTTCTGTTGTGTGACGGCAGGCTGCAGTCAACTGCATCAGGCCACGTGATGATTTTTCCACTGTGAGAGCAGTGGATCAATCATTCATGTGATTACTGTAATCCAGGTCTGACTCAGGCCATTACTCACCGCTAACACAAACCTGCTGGGCTTATACGCATCGTTTGCGAGCAGGGGACCATTACAAACTAGAGAACATGTGAGGACATTCAATTAGGTGTCAATCTCTCTCTCTCTCTCTCTCTCTCTCACACGCTTTCTTTTTGCCTTTCTCTCTCTGCAGAAGTGGAAGCCAAAAGGTCCAGCCCTGCAGCACATGGTCAGCGGCCTCTGCCTGGACAGTCAAGCCCCGACAGGACCTCTTGTCATCTCCCAGTGTCGCCCCCAGATGGCCAGCCAAACCTGGGAGCCACAGATTATCACCTGAGCCACATATTAGCTGATGTAGCAGAGGGAGGGAGGGGAGGGGAGGGGAGGGGGGGGGGGGCGTGGGTGAGGAGGAGCAGATTCTGGACCCAGCCTTGAGAAGGACTCAGGGGACCAGCACATCTGCACACTGTCAGCTGATGTAGCAGAGGGAGGGAGGGGAGGGGAGGGGAGGGGGGGGGGGTCGTGGGTGAGGAGGAGCAGATTCTGGACCCAGCCTTGAGAAGGACTCAGGGGACCAGCACATCTGCACACTGTCTGTCGCCTTGTTGAGGGTGTGAACGAACTGAGAACTGTACTTTTGTGACGTCCCACTCACTGTGACTGGAAACGTCACCAAGCGACATTTAAAAGGCTTCGCTGAGCAAAAACACGCAAGGCCTTTTCCCCCTGTACAGTGCTTCATCCTTTGAGGATGCTGCAGCTCTTCTGTTTAACCTAAGACCCCGTTCAGACCTGGTACTAACACCCGTCCTCAGCAGAGTTGGGTATCGGACTTACATACTTTTGTGGCATCGACCAAACCAAACGAGACGGAGAAGAGGAAGGCGGGGCTTAATGTGTGTGTGTGTGTGCGCGCCTGTTATTCCTTATGTTGTGGGGACCTAAATCTGTTCATACATTCAAAAATCAAATCGGCATAATCCAAATTACTATATTTTAAGGTGAAGACATGTTTTAAAGTTAGACAGAGGTTAGTTAGGGTCAGGGTTAGGGTTAGGGCACCAGTAATTATGGTTAAGGTTAACATAAATCTCCAGGAAATTAATGTAAGTCAATGCAATGTCCTCTGAAGTCATGGAAACCAGTGTGTGTATGTGTGTTGTGTTTTGAGAGACATGTGCTTGTTAAGGTATGTCAAAATTTGGATAGTTTGATTTGTACACAAATCTGTTATTAATAGTAAATCTCCATCCAGATTTAGGGTTCGGTATCTTGCTCAGGGGCAACCTAACCCGTGACCTGTTCTGGGATTTGAGCCAGCAACCCCCCCCCCCCCCCCCCCCTAGCAGAAAGTTACTCCATGTGCGACTGCAAAAAGACAACCTGGCTGAATAAAACTACGGAACTGTACCGTAATGTGTAATGTAAATTTTTTATCTAATTAGTTGTTATGGAGGTCAAAATATCAATACCTTATTGAAAAATTCTAATCAGTACCTAACCCTAGTCCTGAGTTATCTGATCACAAAGTACAGGCCTGAGCAGTCCCAGTCTGTCCTCAGATTAGACAGATTAGACTCCGCCTCCTCAGCCGAAGTTGTCTGATCCGCAGCAGTTTCAGGTTTTTTTACACCAAAACTTTTTTAGCCACGATATTAATACAGATTTTATCTGTTGTGTAAAAGCCTTTCCCATGTTTCATCAGTGTGAGCTTTGATTCACTCAGCTCCTCTCGTTTTTCACCTTTTTCTTTCTGTCTCGCGTGCGCACACGCACACACACACACACAGCAGACACACCTGTACACTCTCACTCACTCATTTTCTACCGCTTTATCCACTGAGGGTCGCGGGGGCGCTGGTGACTATCTCCAGCTAACATAGGGCGAGAGGCAGGGTCACACCCTGGACAGGTCGCCAGTCCATCACAGGGCCACATAGAGACAGACAACCATTCACTCTCACATTCATACGTATGGGCAATTTAGAGTGTCCAATTAACCTAATCCCCAAATCTGCCGGAGAACCCGGTGAGAACCCACGCTGCAAAGGCAAGAGTGCTAACCACTACACCAACCGTGGGCCCCACACCTGTACAATTAAACATAAATTTGTTCTTGCAAACATTCATGATGTCAGCGTGTATTTGAATCATAAATCCTACATTAAAACTGTATGTAGTTTTATCGTTTGCCGGTTGAGGCCATCTTGGAGGCAAGAACATGTCAAATAGCCAGCAGGGGGCGACTCCTCTGGTTTAATAGAAATCTATGCGATATTTCTTTTCTACTTCTTGCTTGGTTTATAACGTCACTAAACATTTTCCTGAGGAGTTAATGGTCTCAATTGCTAGATTTCAGTTCGTCCGCAACAGAAAGTGATATATATTTTGAAAATGTTGCTCCCATTTAGAGGAAGATGATTAAATGTGACACATGTGAGTGGACACCAGTGTGGTTGCAGGTGACACCCATGAATTACTGGTGCAGAACCTCAACATGGAGCGGGCCACATGGCCAATCCTGAATCTACAGACGGATGTTAGTACCAGGTCTGACCAAGTCCTGAGCTCTTCACTGAAAACTGTTGCACATCTCACTTTTTCATTTTCTCTATCTATCCTGGTTCGACAGTTTGCTTTCAATATGGAAATACTGTAGTGTGGTTTGCCTCGCGGCTGGATGAGTGCATACTGTACCGTAGCAAATGCACCTGACCAGCTCTGGGGTCGACGTCACTGCTTGTCTTGTTGCCTGTAGTCTTACTTTGAGGCACGTTGAGTGTGTGGACCAGAGCAGCTTTATGTGTACAGCCAAGTCCAGTCCTTTTGCTTTTCAAAGCACCATGCAAGGCCCTGTCAGGAACATTATTTATTGTTTTGCATGGTCAGACCCAAAGAATGTGTTTCTTTCTTTCTTTCTTTCTTTCTTTCTTTCTTTCTTTCTTTCTTTCTTTCTTTCTTTCTTTCTTTCTTTCTCTCTCTCTACAGAGTTTTATGTAAATATATGAAGAAGACAAACGGCTTGGTTTTTGTGTAAAGTGCCCTCTATGTTGTTTGACGAATAAAATGGTGGTAACAAAGAAACTGTTGGTGTAATGTGGTGCTGCTTGGATTTACATTTGTAATATCTTTGATCTGTCAACTAATCAATTATTATACAATAATTAAATTGATTGGCAGCTATTTTGATAATCTTGATTTATTAGTTTAACAAGCTATCTAATGTTTCTGCTTCTTAAAAGGGAATATTTTCTTGTTTCTTTGCTCCATCTAACAAAGAAATCCTTAATACTCAATAATTTTTGTTTATGGACCAAAAAAGGCATTTTAGAACATTATAGTTTCCAGGTTTGGGAAACACAGATCAACATTTTCTGACACTATATATATACTACACGTATATACTGTAGTTTGCATTTCGAAGGCTGCAATTTAATACTCTAACAACTATAAATGCATCTTAATGCATAAGAGGTGTATTTAAAGATTTATCATTTATAAACTAAACACATTTACTTCCACTGATTTTTATTAATGCAAATATGAGGAAAAAAATAAAATAAAATGGAACAACACGTCTTCCTGAAAAACTTCTACCAGAGAATATGCAGATAATGTTACACTACAACCAGGATGGCTGTTATCATGCAAAAACTCCAGTTACATAAATAACAAATCGCACACAACTGAGAAATTGTCAAACAACGAACAGGGAACTGCAACAATGTCCAAACATAAACCACTTTTGCTAAATTAAGAGAGAAAGAAAAACATCTATTTGGTAGCAAAAGTGCATTAGGGACACAATGGTCTTTGTCATTGTCTTGGTTCTGTAACAGTAACCATAGTTACTGTTGCAAAGAGACTGAGCCTCATACATTTGTAACGTCTTCCTGACAGAAGGGACTTGAAGGCAACTGTCTCCTCTGCGCTTGCAGCTTTAATTTGTCTTATTTTTCTTCAATATTACCTCCACATCTGGTTTGACTTTGAATGGCCAACAGACTTTTGGCATATTTCCCTGAGCCCTGATATCATACCATAAATAAAAACGACTTAATGCTTCAGCTGGTTCTTTATAGCTCTCATTGTCTGCTATGCAAACTGGCATGTTTTCACTTTGGCACTGACCAGTCATTTCCCCTCATTCCCTCTCTTATCAGCTTTTAATTGTTGATGCTTACCTTTACTTCGACCATGTTTCTTTTACTTTCGGCTCTGCCTCTATTGTTTTCCTCTCATATTAAAAAGAGCCATCTGTTTTTTTCATGCATTTAATCAGCTGTAGCGTGTTTGCATACACATTTATTTGCCTACAGGGAATAACTGTGTCCTTAAAAAAATGAAATATGAGTGCGAAGAGGGTCAGAGAGATCATCAATATCTGAGACAGCGTCCTTGAGCACAGACTAATCTGTCAACCAGTCCAACTATCCCTGAAGTTTAGAAATAGCTCCTTGACACCAGACTTAAATTTATCAAGCTTTCACCTTCTCCAGCTTCACTCTAAATTCAGGAGTGAGGTATTATAGATGGTGCAGTTGTCACGGGAAGAAAGGGAAGTTCCAAAGGAACCATAACACGAGTACAATCATGTTTTTACTTTTTTTTGCAGGTCAATTCAGTTTAATCTCTAGTATACACCAAGATAAAAGTATTGGTAAGTCTATTTATACAGCACCTTTCAAAGTGTGACCAAAAGGCTGCAGAAATGATCGAAACAAAGGAAAACCTCAAAAAAAAACAGGGAGTACAGACAAGTAACATGCCTGGGAAGTGATGAACCAACAAACAAACGGAGGAGCACTGAGACTAAATACAAATACAAGACAGGAAGCAAAACTCGACAAGGTACACACAAGGGAAAAACTTCAAAATAAAACAGGAAACAAGGAGCAGAAAACCAGACACAGACAACTAAAAACCAAAGGTAAGGAAAATGGAAAAAGTCCAAAGACAACAGTCCAAACAAAGATTGCCTGGATAAAACCTAGGGTCATGACATAAAGTGCATTAAAATATAAAATGTAACAAGATAAAATGCTGTAAAGTTTGTGATGTGAGAGAGAGAGAGAGAGAGAGAGAGAGAGAGAGAGAAAAGAAAATTTGTATTGGACTTCCACATAGTGACCACAAGGGGGCAGTATATCATAATAGATGTGTGACAGGTTCACCAATAACATTTATATGACTCTGACCTTGACAGGCTGATGGATTAAAGCCTGTAAACAAAGCAGTCGTAAAGAAGATTGGGTTTTTTTCAGGTAATTAAGAATAAAAGGAGAAGGAGACAGAGTTTGAAGCAGTTTGAAGTGAGAGATTCACAGTTGGTGCAAAGGAAAACACTGGCACGACTGTCATCGGTAGAACAGGCTTGACAGCTTTCCTAACCTAAGTCTGTTTTCTTTTTTTTCTGTCCTTCCTTTGTTGGTTTTGTATCCATTCAGTCCAGCGAACACGCTACGCTGTAGATTAGTCGGCTTCAAAGCTATGTGAGGAATGTAACTTAATGCTGATAAACTTTTGGCCTTTTACAGGGGCCAAGGTTTCATCGTCGGGGGGAGATTGAGTGTGGGGGAGGACGAAGCAGAAGCCGGACGAAAGACAATAAATATAAAGAAAAATTATTTTTTTTAATGTTGGCCAGAGTTCAACATCAGACAAGCTGTAAAATAGATATCAATAAAAGCACTTTTACAGGGTTTGGGTGTGAAAACAGGAAAGACAAGGTTGTTAAAGCTTCAATGTGTAACTTCTGATGCCAAAACACTGTTATTCTTGCAGCTGCCCCCCCCCCCCCCCCCCCCCAACCCACCCCCCCCCCCCCCCCCAAAAAGACTTATGGTGCGTTCTGTTTACATCCAAAGTCAAAGGTCAGAACTGGGTGTGATGTCACCTCAGGTGAGACTTTGGAAGAAAAGAAGGTTTGTCTGGAAATCCAACTTGAGGGAGCATTCCAGTTGAAACTTCCAACCAGGAACTTCCGACCACAAATGGAACGTACCATTACCCTGCACCTCAGGCCTGCAGAGGTTCCTGAAAGGACAACTACTATTCCAACTGTTCCCTTTCTGCATCGGTTTCAGCATCCGAACCAGAGAACAGCAGAGAACCAGGGTTAATTCCTTAACCTAAAGTGTGCTGCTGTCTCACAATAGTTACAAATGAAAACTGACACACTGTAGCTTTAAGAGATTTTTTTCTTTCTTTATCCTGAAATCAGCTTTTAAATGATGTGGTTTCATGGGGTCATTCAGTGGCAGAGCTTATTTGCATGTCAGCCAGATATAAAATATACTGCCCTGAAGACGGACAGAGTTGAACTGAAACAAAGTGAGATGTGTTATTAAAAGAAACTGGACACAAATTTCATTAGCATCAGGTGTCACAAGCCAAATAAAGGTTGAAAACCACTGGTTTTATCTTGAGAATTAAATTGTTTAATGAGCTTATAGTTTGTTTTCTATGTGAAATGAAATCAGAAAAGAAACAAAGGTACCTAGAATCTTGTTTTGAGTTTTGTATCTGCGTAAATGTACCTATTTATCATATCATTATTACTTCTTTTGTATAAAACGCTGTCACGGCAGTTTTGCACAGCCTTACTATGAGGACCCTGCCCATGTTGAGGAGATATTATGGAGTAATGCAAAAATCAATCTGCCTGAAACTAAAACCATGCAGAGTTGAGCTTGAGCCCTGCATGCACTGCACGCACAGTGCGGCGCGGGACACGTTTTGAAAGCTTATTGTGGGCGTGGGCAGGTGGGATGATAAACTGCAGTCCCGCAAACTAAATGTGAGTGTAAAGTAAAAATATACAAATGATTAATGTATGCCTATCATACATAATTTGTGCTGGATATTTTATTTGGCATTGATTAATATGTTACCAAGTGAGCACTTAAGGAATTATGTGCGTGCATGTTTGTTTTTTTGTTTTTTTCCAAGCCAATGAAAAAGACAGCGAACGTCCCCATCTTGCGGGATTTGCGGGCGGGAGCGGGACAAAATATCACAGATGCGGGCGGGAGTGGGACTGAAAATTCTGTCCCGCGAAAAGCAGGCGTGATCCCTGCTCCATCTCTCCATCAGTACCTGGATCTTTGGCCTGAAAGGCGTCTTAAACAGCAACAAAATTCACAAAAAGTGACAAACGTTTGCGGCCCAGCTGCAGCATCTTCACGGTCCACCAGTGGGTCGCAGCCCACACATTGGGCAACACTGGTCTAGTTCCATGGACTCAGCTCTGCACGCGCCGCCCACTGAGGTGGCACGGAGGCGGGGCGTTGCTAAGGAGGAAGTTTGGTTGAGTGTGTGAGTAGCAGCCATTCAGCAGCGGTGGCTGAAGCGATTGGACTGTACGCGTCTCTGTCTGCTCTTTCTGTGGAATTTGAATTATTTCGGCCCGGCACTGTTCGTGAGACTGAGGTGACGGCATCAGCGGGGTCGCAGCGGTTGACACAGGTAGGTGAAGTGAATGTGGGAGGGTTATTTGTTTAATTAATCTGCCTGGAGGTGCTTGTTAGCTCGCAAAGCTAAACAGCACTAGCCCGTGTGTGTGTGTGTATGTGTGTGTGTTTCTGATGCGGCACACGCAGCAACGTTAGCTCCATGGTTATTAGCTCAGCGTAGACCCAGTTACACGGCATTTAGCTCGCTTGCTAACCCGACTCGGTAGCAGGGTGAGGCGCACATGAGCTGTGAACCTGTCCGCCTCCAGTTCATGGACGTTGGGGAAGCGCCGCTGCTTCAACCCCGCCGACCGAGCTGGGAATCAGTTAGCTAGCTAACGTCAGAGATGGAGCGAACGATGCTTAACTTTTAAGTCATAAACCTGGCCATAAATCTAACTTGAATTAGACCCATGGGATGGTTAACAACTTGCACATGTACTCTTATCATTTTCACACAATCGTAAATTGCGCATGAGCCTTGTCGTAATAAATATAGACCAGTGTGATGAGGCAGTGTTTATCTGCGGTTAAGTTTATTGACTTGCCAACTAAATTTAAATGTGTCCAGCAGGGAAACTATTAGGGATGCACGATATTGGCCAGTTGCCGAAATGCCGATATATCAAGAGTGCTTCGGCTGGTAACCGATACCAATATACTGTATAAATACATTTTTCCTTGCGCCCAACTGCAGATGTCATTTAGTCTAGTCTATTTTACTTACTCATATCACAGCAGATGTAGATATATATTTTCTTCGTTGAGCAAAATAGAAAAGAATAGACATAAGAATTTAGCCTTATGATGTAGTCATTAGTCATAGATAATGGTACCTGATAATATATTTTATAGCCAATATCTGCTGATACCGATATTCGTCATGCCTAGTAATTATATTAACATCTCACAATACAATAATATTGCGGTAATTAGTCCACTGTATGTTATATCGTAGTATTCAGTTTAGTAGTATTTATGGCAGCATGGTGCAGTATATTAAAAAAAATGTATGGGCATTTTGATGCTGATAGTCCCACAATACAAATGGCTAAAGATCCACCACTTTATTAGGTACAGGATAATCTTGTGCACTCAGTTTTCTGCTGCTGTAGCACAGCTGCTTCAATGTTGGAGGTGTTGTGTGTTTAGAGAGGATCTTCTTAATACCTTGGTTGTAACAAGTTGTTTAAGTTACTGCCATCATTCTATCATTTCAAACCGGTCTGGTAATTCTCTTCTGGCCTCTAACATCAACAAGACATTTTCACCCAGAGAACTGCTGCTCACTATTGCACCATTCTCTTTAATCCCTAGAGGTGGTTGTGTGTGGAAAATCCTGATACTCAGACTAGTCTGTCTGCTACCAACAACCACGTCATGTTCAAAGTCATGTAAATCACATTTCCTCTTCATTCTGATGTTGGTTTGATTGTCAGCAGGTTGTATTGACCTTAACAATATTCCTGGATATAATTGTCACCATGTGATTGACTGGTTAGATATAAACTGGCCAATAATTACTAAGTGACTTCTCATATTACTTGTGTCCCACTGTGTACGTCACCACTGTCTGGCAGTTTCTGCTTATTGTTAACCTGTCGCCTTTTTTCTTTTCTCATTTCTTGGCTAGGAAGAAACTGATATGTTTAGTAATGTCAAACCTTTATCTTTTCATTTTCCATCGCTGCTAACATCCTGTGCTGATATGATGAAGAGGACAATGCAATACAAAGGATGCTGCATGAGACAATGGTCTCCAGTTTGTTACCCTCAACCTCTGTTCCACTCTGCCTGAAACAGACCTATTGTATTTGCTCGGAAGACCAATTATTTTGCACCATCTCAGGTCCGCAACAGTATTGAGACACTTGTTCTCGCAATATCATAAAACTGACTAAACCGTTACTTCCCTGGTGTCTAACTGGAATCACAAATGGTTAAAAAACACAGACGTTAAACACATAGATCCACCCTGCCATCAGACAAGTAGATGTAAATTGTAACTCATAAATATTTGTGAAATGTGACAATGTGCCTCAGATTCTCTTGTATGGTAATGATATATAGAGTTTACTCCTTGGAACAACCACAGAGGAAAAATATTTCCATTTTGGTATGTCAACCCTGACCAGATAAACATCAGTGATCAGATTACCTGACAAATATATCCACATGAGAGACTGTGTGGTACCCACAGCAGCTCACACATTTGGCTGAAACATCTTGTTTATTGGACGGCATCCACACTTGGATGTCTTCAATAACCACAATCTCTTTTTTTGACATGATTCTTTGATGAGATATTTGACCTGGGTTAATATCGGCTGATAAAGGGCTCATTGTTTTTTTGAGCATTATTGATGGAAAAGACTAGTGTGTGCAACATTGTTGTGCGTCTTGTGGTGAAAGTCCAAGATGAAAGCTGACAAAGTTCAAATGTATTCACTTGTCAAACCCACAAATGTGTCACATCTGTGCTTGGAAAACCAGGGAAACAGTAAATAATCTGGATTGTTTTGTTGATCGACTAATTGGTTAATTTAACTCCGATGTTTCTACTTATGGTGATAGTACAATATGTTTACTACCATCTTATGCAAAGGAAAGATGTTATGATCTCGCTCTTATAAAGAGATGTGAGTGAACTGGGAGTTTTTTCACCCACCATATTGTTTAAGTAACTTGCTGTAGTTTATCTCACAGAATGAGGGCGGTAGGACTGGCTATCTGCCATCAAACCCACTGTGCAAGTCTGTCAGCTGTTGGAGAGATGGTGGGTGTGGGGGAGAATGAGTGAGTCTCTGTCAAAAGCATTGTGATTCAGTCTGTGGGAGAAACTAATGTTACACCCAACACTCTCTCCAGTTCTTAAGAGAGAGCCCTTTTTTTGTCTAAGTATTGACTTGTACATGTGAATGCTGAGGTGCTGAGTGATGATGCAACACCAGGGAAGATAAACTCTGTGTGCAATGATGCTGCAATCAAACGGCTAAACTTTTGTCCCCTGATAGTAGCCAGATAGATAGTTAAGCTTTTTCGCTGCTTATGATGAAAGTGTAATGTAGGCTTTGCTTTCAATGCAGTGGAAACTGGATTGATTGTAGATGACAGGAATGGTAGATCAGTGTCTGGGTTACTTTTGGTCTTTTTTCAGTATCAGATTGTCTGGTTAAGGGCAGTTTCAGTCCCTGGCCTATGACTTTATTTCCTATGCTGCTTGTCTTTCATGGTAATCCTTGCAATTTAGATGTGGTTCTTTTAATGTAGTGGCTGTCATATCATCTATAACCTGTGCTTTTTGTCAGCATTAACGATGCGCGCACAGGACGGATAATATGTATGATTAGTGGTCAACTGTTCTGTCTTACACCAACATAGGCCTTATCCACTCATAGGCATGGGTCAATATGAAATTTCCTGACCAAAATATTGCAATTCATGATAGTGTAAACAGTGTTAAACATAAACAGGCATTGCATTCTGCCTGCACCTGATCAGAAACATTGCAGATACATTTTTTTAGAGAATGATAAAGGACTTAATTGAGATCATTACAAGTCATGAGGAAAGATGCAGCTCCCCATTAAAAAAATAAATCACTTGGACTGTACGCTGGTGTCATTCACACAGAATGTTCATGTTTTTCTTCATTCACAATTATAATAGAAATTCACTGCAATTAACTTAAATTAACATTTACTGTCATTTCAACAGAACAATTTTAGATTGCTGCTTGGTACGCGCTATTATGTCACAGTGGAAAAGATAGTGTCTGTGACTAGACTGCCAAGAAAAAGTAATAGAAGATGAAATTAGTGCATTCAATTGGGCGTAATTAGCTGTAGCCAATAAAAAAACGTATTGCAGACTCATTTGACCCTGGAGAAAATGCTAATTGTAGCCATTCCCATTGCCAACAACGCCAGATGTTGCAGGTGTTTGTGCTTTGTTTTTCAGTTCTCCAATGGAAAATGGGACTTAATTCAGTTTAATTTGTGTGGGATGATGATAATAAGGATGTGTATCTTCAGACACGATGAAAGGGTAAGGGTTTAATCAGATTTGTCATGAATGTGAGAGACTATATCATAAAACATGCGACTGACACCTCAGTCATTTATTGCAAATCTTTCAGAAACAACTAAAACATCGTCAAGGGAAAAAAGCTGCTTATCGCCAGGAGATTTTTTACAAACAACCCCCTTGTGTAATTATAACATTGTAACTCAAAATGAACAATGTGGAAAGGAAATTCAGTCAGCAACAGTTAAGAGCAGAGAAAATTACCTGTAAAATGGACCCGAGGGGTCAGAGTACAAATGTTGTTACTTTAACATTCAGGTCCGTGTTGCAGTCAGGACACGTTCTCTGTGTTATGTTGGACCCACACACACGCACACACACACACACACTGAGCTGATTGGGACTGTGTCCAACAGTGACACTCTGAGAAGATTGAACTAGAGTCAAGGGTTTACAATCAGGATCGCAGATGTGCAGCTGACCCCGTTTCAACATAAGTGGCCTAAAATAGGTTCCCTGGTATTGCATTTTGTTTGAACTTGTGACTGTGATGTGTTTGTTTGTAAGCAGTGTTTCACAGAGGAACTCTGTTGTCAGTTTGTTGTGTTTGGCAGTTGGCGTCAGTGATGTTGCACCACTACCTTTGAACATTGCCGACAAAGTCCACCATATGTACAAGACATGAAGAGGATCGGAATGCTGATTTTTTTTTTTTAACACAAAACAAAAACAGCAGAGGGTAAAAAAAAAAAATTATCAAGATAGAAAACATTTAGAAATTCACCATGACAAAGTAAGGTTCCTCGGGCATTTTTTTAAATTTCTTTTTGTCTTTCAGCTTCTCCCTCTCTACGTGTTCCCACAGCAAATGATCCACACATTTCATTAGCAGTGATTTTTACGCCTGAATCCTTTCCTGTTGCAACCCTCCCATTTATCTGGGCTTGGAACCAGCACAAGGAATACACTTAGCTTGGGTCAGTTATGTCCAACTAACAATGAGCAGTGTGTATTGGGTACCTCGCTCAGCGGTACCGAAGGCCTTGACCTGGAGGGAACTTGAATCGGCAACCCTTCGGTCACAATACTTTTCTTTTTTAATAAACCTTCCTATATATTACAGTGTGTATATAGTCATAGAATGAAACAAAGGAAGGGACACCCAAAATCCTGGTTCTTTTTATTCAGGATAAATAGGCTTTAGTGAATTCACCTAAACTCATTTTTGTGTGTACAGCCCCTCAGACTACAAGGAGCAACACCCGTTAGCTTAAGCTAGGAATTAGACATACAAGTTAATATAGATTGCAGTGATTCTGACTGCTCTTTAACCCCAGTTTCCACAGTGTTTGTTCATAAATACACCACCACCTTACCCTCAAGACACATTACGTGCATTTCCTGCACACTGTTGTCAAACATAGACCATTTGAAATGACACCTCAGCAGAAGAAGCAGCCACTTTCTCTGCCGATGTTAAAGTACAGTTATTACACCTGAATAAACTTGCAGCCTGAGTTTTTTTTCAAATTTGTCACACAAATAAACACGTGTGACAAATCTTTCTGAGTAAAAATGACTTTGCATTCCTTCCGCACTTGATCTACCTGTGTAAGCAACATTATTGTCAAGCTTAAATTTAACTCTTGCATTTGCACTCAGACTTTTTGAAATTGTGCCTCTATTATTTCTGAAGAACAGTTCCATTACAACGGTGGATTCACTCTCCTGGTATTTAGCAGTGTCAGCCCTCTTATAATATGAAAAATAACAGTGTGTAAGCATGGGCGTTGGATGGTATGTTACTGCTTTCAACATGGTTTCCTAGTATGTCCCCATTTGGGAAAACATCTTCAGCTCTTAATTAGGTCCAAGGGGTATTGAGCTCCTGATTTTGCCCTGGCTGTTTTAAAAACTGTGGATTAGAGGCAGGAGAGCTGGGGGTGCGCGTCATTGTATGCAGGGAGTTGCCTTTCAGGTCTGCCTCCGCGGGTATGTTCTGGGGCTCAGGGACTCCCTTTGTCTCACCAGGCTCCTACGTCGAGCGATACTTGAGCCTCCTGCGCTGGAAAAGCTCATGCTTTATTCAGGCCTCTGATCTCTGCTTTAATTACGTGTGACCCAGGACAGAGAGACCAGTGATGTGTCTCAATGGATCAGAACTTTGTACCTGCCATTAGTGCCAGTCAGTGCTGGATATGAAAGACTCTTGGCTGGCTTGTGTTTTTCACTAGGGATGAGATGATACGATACTTAGGATCGATCGCTGTTGATCAAAATCACTGGATATCTGAAAAATGTAAAATCAGACACAATCCAAAAATCCTTTTTATCACGTCACTATGTACAGCCTGTAAATAAAAATGCTGAGTCATGGTGTGGACTGCTTATTTCATGTTTATGTGAGGAGAGTATTTGTTACACAGTTGGAGAAGTTATGGTTTTGAAAATGCTTGAAGTTTATTACATTTAATAAATTTGTTTTCAGCAGCTTTGTATTTTAAAAGGTGTAAAATGACTATTGGACTGATATCCAAGATACTTAAGGTTGTGATATCGTAACTGTATGAGAAACGTAAAATTGATATGGAGCATCCCTATTTTTCTCTTTGAAACGAGATGTATGACATTTAAAAAAAACCCAAAAACATTTACCCAAAAGAAGACTGTCAAAGACATTTTGAATCTATGCAAAGAAGGTTTGGCCTGCAACTACATTTGTACTATAACTTGGGCTGTCAAAATTATGCATTAATAATGCATTAATGAAAATTCCCTTTTTGACCTTCGATTAACGCATGCTTTTCGCTCGAATGACACTCAAACCCAAAGGGCTTATGATTTTGAAGTTAGTTTCACGTCGGATATTCAACACAAACTGATTCTTTAGATCACAGCAGTTTAAATGAGGATGAGAGAAAGCGTGATTAATTTTTTCAGAGGATAATTGCGCTGGAGCCACTCCCTCAGCCCCATCTCTGACCAAAGGCAGTGCAGCAGGCACGTCGTTTTAAAATGTAGCGATAATAATGAACATATTTGCATAAAGCAAGCATATTTCTCCACTCCCATGTTGATTAGAGCATTAAAAAACTTGAATTTTTTTAATTCAAGTTAAAAATTAACTTGAATTAATTTCTAATTAATTCAAGTTAATTAATTTCTAATTTTGAACTGCTAAAATATATGTGAATATCTTGCAATCAGTCACAAGTTAACAGTTTTAATATATTTTAACCGGGGGACAGCTGTCACTATAACTAAAAATGTTTTGGTACTAGTTTCATAAAACCACAGTTTTTGCATCTCACTCCTCATTTCTACTGTGTGCACCGTTTCTCACATCTCACTCCATGACATGCTTTCTACAGTGAGTGACACGTGTGTCTGTGTTTAAGACTAACAACTCCCTGTTCATAGCACATGTGACCGTGACACCATTCCCCTCACGTATGCAGCTGCACACTTTCCATTTCCTTGACGACAGCAACAAACAGTCTGCATGCTGCGGTGTCCACTGTAGTTCTGACCAATTTGTAGTATAGACCCAGCCTTTCTTGGCCCCACCTACTACCGTCACAGTAGACGTGTAGCAACGTTGCCTTGGCACCGGTCTCCTGGTAACCACTACAGCATGTCCTGAGTGACGCAGCAATAAAAATATGACCTCACAAAATGACTTGCGTCAGAAAAGACCTAGACGAACCCCTGTGCTTCCTCAATGTGAAAATGCTTATTACAGATGAGATATTAAAGCGGTGTTTGCTCCACCACGAACACGCAGAATTATATTTCATTCTCGGCCTCAGACGTCACACTGCTGAAGCTTCATGTGCACTTTCATTAACAAGTACAGCTAAATCGTAGCTGTACTTGTTAATGGAGCTCTGTGTTTTTTGCAAACACGGTGCTTCTGTTAAAAATATACAGTTGCTGCATTTTCTGCACACATGATTTGGTAGATTTTTATGCCGGATGACCTTCCTGAAGCAACCCACTGGAATCAGTTTAGAGTGTCTAATTAACAGTGATCAGTGGGGATTAGGTACCTTGTTCAGGCCCTTGACCTGGTGAGGACTTGATCCAGCAACCTTCTGGTTACAAGCCAAGCCAAACTTGGCCATGGGCTGCCCATACAAGTCCTGCATTAAAGTATCAAAGATAAGGAATATTATCCATGACTTTATCATAAAATGAGATGCCACTGGTGTGAATCTCTTTGATTGAAACCAGTAGCAAAAGACGGCACAGAATGTTTGGTCAGATTTATTTGTCTTGTTTATATTTTCCTTGATAAGATGCAACTGTTGCATTTGAGAGTTTTGTTTTTGTTTACAAAATAGTGGCATTTATCTAGGGCTATAACTTACTTACTTTATCGATCAATAGATTAAGTGTGCAGTCCACAAAATGTCAGAAAATGTTGATTGGTCTTTCCTAAACCTCAAAATGGTGATGTTCTCAAATGTCCATAAACCCAAATTATTCAAATGTAATGATTTCTTGGTTATATGAAGCAAAGGTATCTGAAAATTCAGAGTGCTTGTTTATACACTGTGTGTATGCACATATACATATATATATATATATATATATATATATATGTGTATATATATATATATATATATATATATATCACTCAAACTGAGTAATACAATAGTTTTAGGCCATAATCAAATTAAGTACAGTTAGAAAACATATTGCTGATATTTGTCTTGTGTCAATATGGCTTGTAACAAGAAAACTCTCTTCCTACACCGTTGCATCCCTCATGTCTGCAGATTTCACAGCTCTTTTGCTGACTCACAGCATTCTAGCTCATATGGGTTTATTTGGACCTGCTCTGGCTGTTGTGTAACTGCAGTGTGTCCGATCCAAAGTCCACTGGCTACTGTAACTGTTTTTGGTTAGATAACGCCATGGAATGATTCGGCACAGAGATTCAGATCCGGGCTTGAGGGTGTATTTTAGCTATATTGTTATTGCTGCAGTGATTTAAACTGTCGTCGAAGCAGTCTCGCAGGTGAAATTCATTTGTGTGACTCAATTGTTGACAGTGGAGGGAGGATCAGCCCGGCAGCCAACCCTGTAGCCCGGCCCAATCGATGTTGGACATTCTCCTGCACAAGAGGGAGAGATGTCAATTATTAATGAGATGAATATCATGTTCTGCCTCTGGTAGAGAGCATACGTTTTTGTTTAGAAATCATTGTTGCCAGTTTGCATTTGTATCAGACACCAGACTGATGGTTAAAAAAAAAAAATTAATTGAGGTTATTATTTTCATTGTTGATTTTTCTGTAGTTAATTTTAATAAAAGAATCCTATATTAGTTCAACAATGGCGGAAATGTACAGTGTCACAGCAGCCGTAAGACCGTAAGCGTAAAGGTAACAAATAAGAAAAAGCACTTTCTTGATTAATCAAGCACTTATTTCCCAAACCTCAAAATTAAGATGTTCTCAAATGTCTCATTTTCTTTAAAAACCAAGAGTAATCAGTTGAATTATTTCTTTATTATATGGAGCAAAGAAACCAGAAAATATTCACATTTAAGAAGTTGAAACTCCCCTTCTAATTATTGACAGAACACTCAGACTTATCAAATCAATCATCAAAATATTTGATTATTAATTTAGTCATTGGATGGGTCACGATGGGTCTGTTTGATTTGCTCCACTTAGTCAATCCGCATTCTTCTCAGACTAACACACAGTCAAGGCCTTGTCCCTGAGTTAAAAGATATATAGGTTATCAGTGCAGCAGTGTGGCAAAGAACACATTTCCTGTGTGTTGCATCACTGTGTGTTAAGTGCTGCCTTGAGCACTGCACGTAATTATAGGGACAGGTGTATGAGCAGCATGTGTGTGTGTGACACTTGTTCTATGTACATTTGGTTGCAAAACCAAGGAAGAGAGAGAGAGAGAGAGAGTGTGTAGAAAAAAACAGAAACATGCAGTGGCTGGTTCACACACACCCCTAACACCGTTGCACCATTCGTCCTCCATCACAGAGCAGTCAGTCTGCCGAGAGGATGTCAGGCTTGTGAGAGTGCCACTGTGCTGAGTCGACAGGAGGGGAACAATGGCTCCGCTGTGCTGCTCGTCTCTTTGGCTGCCTTCATGCAGCATTTCACAGAGGGGCACCGTCGGCTTTTGGCTCTGTCGGCCTTGTTGACCAGGCCTTCGCCTGCCGGTCACTGACCCGTTGTGCCCACAGTGCCTGCAGCTCGTCAGGCCTCTGAGGAATACCGATTATCCTGCAGTAATTGGTGCCTGAGCTCTGGCTGATCAAAGGTGCTCAGCTGATTGTGGAGCCACGGTATTTTTCCACTCTGCCTTCTTGCTTGTTCATCAGACTCCTTACCAAGTACTCAGTATAGGTCGACCGATATGGGTTTATGACAGATCCCGATTTTTAGAAATCAGGGCAGCCGATATCTGATAATAGATGCCAATTCCCCCCCCCCCCCATCTGACAAAATATAACTGTTCAATGATAACAAATGTTACAAAAATGCTTAACTTCACTAACCATTTATTGAACAATGCTAATATTTTTTTTCTCCAATATCCATTGTACTTTTTGTCAGCACTGGGGTTTATAATAAAAAAATATATAGAAACTAAATATTAATACAAGAAACGGCTCATTAAAAAAAAAATATCTTTGGATGAATAAATAAAGTTTGTCTTAACATTTATCAAGTTCCTGAATAATCTGCCAATGGTGATGGTTAAAGATGGCAAATATCAGCAATGATTTATTGCTCAGTCCTGAGTTTTAAGTAAAGATTCGACTTTACTGTCCAGCCTTATGTGCTTCCTTGTTAAATGTTCAAGAAGTGCTTAAAAGAAGAAGCAGTTTTATTCGGCTGCCTGAGTTTGTTCTGCGGCTGCAGAGAAAGCCCTTCATTACCCAGCTGCTCGTCTGTGTGAGTGAACATGGTGAAATCACTTCTTCATCTTAAAGCTTTGTACCTTGAACTCCTGACAAATGAGTTGTCCATTGTTTTTTCCTTAACAAACAGAAAGTGTGCCATTACTGATGAATCATTACTGACACTAAAATGGAAGATCCATGGAATAAATTGTCTTGGAGACCAATGCTTGCATAACCAACCATCACTGTGAGGTTAGAATCACAATGTTATGATGTCAGAAATTTGATGATATAATCTCATTTATTATGGAAAGTCGAGGTTTAGGTTTAGGTTTAGACATTCACAGGTGGTGTGGACTAGTTACAGTCATTTTAGACCATTTATGAACACTGAAGCTGTTGATCAAAGTGTCATTTCAGTGACATTATTCTCCTACTGTGTAACAAATATTGTTCTCCCCAAAGGAAGACATAAACAGCCGAGACATGACTCAGCAAAAATAATTTTGCTGGCTTCTATTTACATTTGTCAAGACAAATTCTCAGCTCAGTCAGGACACAAAGAGCAAACGGTAGGTGGACAGAATTCCTGAAATGAGCATGTACGTAGCTCCGCAGCTGCACTGAATACTACAGCTCCATTTACATTTGTGCTCACAAGACCAGTTTGTTTGGCCAATTTCCTGATGTCAGTACAACCCACCTGGCACCGCACGGACTCGCGTTACTCTTTAACTCGGTTTCCTTTCTTTTTATTAAAACTGAATGAAAAGGAAGTCTATGGACTCAAATACCTGTGTAGGCACATTACACAAGTCTCTCTCGTAACTCAACGAAAGATAAGTTTGCCTAACCCCAAGGGCATATCAGGTTAAAAAGAAGAACAAAAGACGTGTGTTTGTATGTGTAAGTGAACACTGAGTTTTATACCATTGAATTCACTTCCTGCTGCTCCTTCATAGTGCAGTTTGAGGGTTTAGACTGGGTTGTGGTCAGAAGTAGGATTGCAGTTGACTTCTACGTTAATTGTCAGCTGGTTTGATACATTTCTGAATTGGTTTATTTTAAAATAAATATAATCTCCGATTTTAGCTTCTTAAATATGACTTTATACTTTTTTGTTTCATTGCTTCTCTTTTACTATACGTTGGTTTATTGACAAAATGTTGTTCCAAATATTTTTCAGACATTTCATGGACCAAACCACTAACGGATTAATTGAGAAAATAACAGCCGTAGATATTGATAATGACATTTCTGTGGCCTTGGTTTAGAAAGGAATAGGATAAGGTAAATCAGATGTGACTAAGGGCCCGCACACACGAAAGCATGTTTAGAAGAACCTGAAAAGTTTTCTATTGTGTCGGCTTTTTGTGTACGCCGAACTGGTGTTTTGAGAATCCTTAAATTCTATTTTTGGAAAAGACAGGTCTCAGAGTAAAAAGGAAAATCTCAGAATGTCACAGTTGCTTTTTTGTGTACAACCATTATTTAACTTTTGGGAAAAACTATGATGTCATAGCCCCAACCCTGCTAGCTGTATTGCCATCTTCTCTAACTTTGGTATCTTTCTGTGGCTAAGTAACAGCACCACATACAGGTTTGGCATATACAGTATATACTACAGCAATGGTTCTCAAACTTTTTATACCAAACACCACCTGAGTAAATACTGAGCTTTCGAAGTAACACCATTATTACCAAGGTTAAAATACAGTGATGTAAATAGGCCGAGCATAGTCAGCTACAGACTTTTCACAAGAGGCCGATTTATTCCCAATAAAATAATTTGCTCTCTCATCCTTCTCCTCTTCATCGCATTTACTTCCGACATTAGAATAAGATGGAGCAAAAGATAAGGTGACTCTACTTATTATTATTTAACTTATTTTATTTATATTATTTGCTTAATTTTCTACACGCTCAGCCCCACTCCGATCACATACCCTGGTTTATACACTAGAACAGTATTTCTGATTTTCCTCCAAGTGCCACCAGAGGAAGATTGCGTACCGCCGGCGGTATGCATACCACAGTTTGAGAACCATGGTACTACAGTATTTAGAGTTGTTCTGGGGAGGGACAATGGTGCCGCTTTAACAGACGTTTTTAAGGGCGAAACAGGATAAAAGATTTTTGTTTTTGTAAAAGCTCCACGTCCGTCCTCACAAAGATATATGATGAAGGGTGTGTCTTGGCCTGGTCAGAGGGGCATTGTAGTGATTGCATGTCTGTTCACTCAGCAGGAAGTTCCTGTTCCACTCCATCCTCTCGTCACTCCTGCTGCTACACAAACACTGCTACAGACACACACACACACACACACCTATCTGACGGACCAGTGGCCCTGTGTTGCCATTTTATCCATAGTGTTGTTGCGATGAAAAGCTGTTTTATTGACACAGCAGCTGAAACCATAGTGTGGCTTCTCTGTGTGATATTGATTCTTCTACGAGTATTTTTCCATGTAATGTAATGTTATCTTTCCCTCCGTCCCCTTTTCCTCACTCATTCTGTCTCTTTTTCACATGCAGGATTCTGTCCGCCCACTTTTCGAGTCCCTCTTCTTCCCCCTCTCTCCTCTGTATGTCTCTTTATGTCCTCCTGCCACAGACCCTGCCACTTCTGTAAGTTGCCCTCTGTGTGTGTGTCTGTATTTGGGTATATCTAAGTGATACACATGTTCTCAAGTGCGTGAGTGTGACCCGTCACAAAGTGTCAGAAGTGTGTGTGAATGTCAGAGGCCGACGGTGCAGAGCAGTCATCTCTACGTGATGACGGAGAACAGTGAAGAGTGACAGGCCTTTATCACTCAGTCGTCACTGTGAAAACACACACTGACACAATTCCTCGCCGTGGGTCCTTATTTTCCTCTTACACACTCAGAGAGGCAGTCTACTTTGTGTCTTACATAATGTAAAGGTAACAAATTAAATCACAACAAACTTTAAGAACGTTTTGAACGAATGAAGTGTCTGCTAGATTTAACTTTAAGTATGTGATTTGTAATGATACAGTGTGTAAAATAAAAAAAATTTGAACAGTAGCTGATACGTACACTAATATTTTCAGTGTTCTTGTTCTTGTTTTTATTTTCTGACGGCAAATTACAAACATGCAGCCAATAAATTGGTGCATCACAAATGATATGGGCAAAAATTGTCCAGGTTCAATGAATAAGTAACATTGGCCCATAATCTAATCCCTTTGTAAAATGTTTAAGTCAGATTTATAATTCAGGTCTTTATAATTCAGGTCTTTCAAAAATAAGGCAGTAAAGATGACAAAAATTGTAGACCTTTAGTCATTCTGAACAGATGCTACGATATCTACCGCTTAACACTCAAACTGATTTAATTGATTTTCAGAATAATTGGCGATACATTTAGTAATCAGTTAATAATCTTGTTAGCAGCTGGTGTCTGTCAGTGTTTCCTACAGGATGCATTGAGTTTGGACTGAAGATGTGTGCGGTGCTCGGTCCTTATTAAATAACAATTTAAATTACATACACGTCTAAAGCACACTGATATGGAATAGTAAAATAACAGTGCTTTTCATAACTGGCACAGATTCACTGCTGAGCTTTCACAGTTTCTCTGTCAGCATCTGCCTTTTCTGCAAAAACAGCTGTCACAGCAGTGACTGTGGTGTTTAGACCTTGCCATCAATTACTGTCACAACCGCAAGAAACTGGCTGACAACCAATCTCTCTCTGTATGCAGATATGTGGCATAAAACAAAATCAGAAAAGCACAATGAAGATAGGTTTGCAGGAGCAGCTGATGTTGGAGGCTGGGTAACAGGAGTATTGAGTAAAATGAGATTTGTTCTAATAAAGCCAGGGAAATCAAATCCTCCACAGTTTCATTCATGATGCCTTTAATAGTGTCTGTAACTCACAGACACTTGAAAAGTCTAGTCTTTGGTATGTAACCAGAAGCACCGGTTTAACCTGATGTGCAGCTCGACCTGACAAAGCAGGGAAACATCTGCTCCAGTCTGATGGCACAGAGGCTCCGCTCAGCGAGACGCTCCCTATGACCCTCAAACAATTATTAGCATCTTTTCAGCCCAGTATCTGGGCCAAGCTCTCACTTTTGACCAACTAATACAGGACAGGAACTTGATCTTCCCACTTACAGGTTAATGCTTCATACCAGGGACAGGCTCCAATGCATCATGAATTAAAGTAGTAAAGGGAAAAAAGTCTAGGGATTGTGTTTTAATGGTGGTGTAAAAAATGTATATGATGCTACTGCTCTGTTGATGGTGTTCACTATCAATGGTCTCCAATGTTTGTAACCACCCTAATCATTTTGTTTACATAGACCATTTTGTTTGACTTTTTTGTCAGAGCTGCTTCTTATTTTGTAACATTAGAGAATTATTGTGATGTATTGTAAAGTCATATTTGCCATTTTTTAATTATCTGTATTGGTTGATTACTATTTATTGACCAGCCAATCATTGCAAATTATGCACTTTTTCCCTTCTCAGAAACGATATAGGTTGCCAAATTCCTAAAAAAATTTTTTTGATGACACGTTTTATGTATTTCATTAATACTAATAGTATTGATTGAAAATACAGTATATAATTTCACTGCAATGCAGACATGTTATGAAATTTCTTATATCTGTTATTATCATGAAACAGTTATATTTTATCAGATGGAGAAAAAAAAAACTGTGGTTAAATATATGGGCCTAAAAATCATCAGAATCATTTGTCGGCCTTTGACTGCCCCGATTTCTAAAAACTGGTGTTGGATGTAGGAAAATCCATATTGGTTGACTTCTAATATTGAGCCCCAAACAATGGTTTCCCATTTTAGCAGCATCATTTAAAAAAAATCAAAGAATAATCCATTAAGTTTGTTAGCACTCCAAAAGTTGTTTGCTTGACCTCATGTTCTGCAAGTATTTAACTTGAGAAATGGCTCCAATTTAAAAGGAAAACCTTACTACCAAATGCTTATATAAGAAAATTGGATATGACACGGATGTGATGGCTGTCGTAGCCAGCTACCTAAAACCAAACTCTGAATTCAATCATGATTCCAAACATCATGTTAGACGTTATCATGAGAAGAGTTTTTTCGGAACCTGAATCTGGACAAATTGGACTTTCAGGCTGCCACAGCTGAGATAATTAACTGCTGACACCGTGGATACTGTCAGCACGACTGTGTTTCAGAAACTCAACTTATAGAGCTGTCGCTTGCTGTTTTTTGGATGCATCTGAAATGACAGTGCTGCTGGTGCAGAGGACGATCTGAGTGTTAACCGTGAGATCTTTGTCCTGTGGTCGGAGGATACAGACTTGGTGGGGAACTTTCCACAGACGGCCTGTAACACATCATTTTGATATTGATAACATTATCTGCAGTGTTTTATTTGTCTCTTTGTGAATCAGCAGCTCTGTAGGAAGTGCGCTCTGGAGTCTGTTTTCCTGTCCCTGCCCTGCATGCTAAACGGCTCGCACTGCGACAGCCAGGCCTGTTTAACTTGACAGAAACAGTGAGCCTGTCTGTCTGCGTTGGATATGATGTAACACAGATCATTCTTCTTCAAGGGAAATGGCCTGCACGTTTGTGGTTAAAACCTAAGTCTGACTTGACCAAAACAGACATATAGTTAGACACTTTTTGTGGTGGATTGGAAAGTGAATGTTGACACACGAGACTTCAAACTGAATTCTCAGCTTGTGTTTCTCTCCGATGCGCCCACATACTCTGTCCAGGCTCAGGTTTACAAAGTTCAAAGGCTAGGAATACTAATGCAGGAATGATCAGCTCTTAGTTCCAGTCAGCATGGGCTCTCCTGGGCTACTTGGCTCTTATATATGAGTCTGTTCACTGCCCGGGGATGTAAACTGCAATCTTTGATCAGCATTCTTCCTGTGAGACTCTATAAATGTGCTAATGCTTGCCTTTTTTTGTAGTAAGTTAACCTAAGTAGGATTTATAGATCATGTATTAGCGGCTCTTTGCTGAGGCCAGACATATATACATGAAATGTGCTCTTTGGTCATTTCCAGCATTTTGTAGTCAGCCAATTTCTCCACCTTTCTTCAAGTTCTCTATAAAGGCACTTTACTTCTCTTTAGTGCAAATGCCTCAAAATCACGGAGGCCGCCTCTAAAATGTATGATTTTTTTCCATTTTTTTGATTTATAGATTCATTTTGCGTCATATGTTGTTTCTATTGTGAACTGTATATATCATTCCATATAAGAGCAAACGCATTTTGAAGTTATGTGAAACATCATCATGGATGTCATTTTTCCAATATCATGATGTAATATTGTGATTATAATTCTGAGTTCATATCACCGAGTTCATACTGAACTGTTGTTTTTTTTCATGTGATCGGCCCCCTCCTGAACAGACTTTTTAAAGTCATGTGGCACGGAGCATAATAATCCAACCATTAGAAATGTAGGAGCTGTAGACGTGTGGGTGTTTTGTTTTGTTTTTTTAATGGATATTGTGTTTTATTTTTGTGGGTATATGGTAGGTATGGATGCAAATCTGTATCCACCTCTGCTTTTGTGTTTTTTTTGCTGCTACTCCTGCTGCTCAGCTGCACTGACTGTAATGCAAGTGATGTCAAGGGGGAAAAGTAAACACACTTTCCCTGAGTAGCTCTTTTGCTCCAAGCGTCACTCAAAGTTTCCATGCGAAGTTTACGTCTGGAGTCTCAGAGTGATCGCCTGCGAGGAGGGTGAGCCTCCGTCCCACAGTTTACATGACACTCGTGTCTCCTTTATAGTGTAGTGAAATAAAGGTCCACCGGTTAAATGGTTGGCCTCAGACACAAGGAAATGGCACTGCTCAAGTTTTTATTGACTTAGTTGATTACTTCAGTACTTCAGTTGAAACAAATAGATTGGAGAATCAAAGCAGGAAAAACGAGTATTAGATTTTATACGTAGATTTTCTGTCTTCAAGAAAAGTTCCATTGTTGTTGTATGTGTTTTCTTTAGACCAAAAAACAAAGGAATGCCACTGATACTCTCTGTAGCAGTACTGTCATTATTTGTTTTGTTTATGCAAGTTTCCACGTTTTCAGAATAATTTGATAAATGCTGCTAAAATGCTCTTGCGCATTTAGTCAAATTCTTTAATTCAAATGTATTTAAATGACTTCTTTTATTTATTAAGTGCAGTTGAGGTACAAAATGTTTCAATAAATAAAAATAAAAAAGGTGAGAAATGTAATGTATCGTTTGTCATAGTTAAAGTGTTTTAATTTATCAAAACGAGGAGGGACAAAGAAGTCATAATGTTGTCCAGGAAATAAAAAATGTACATAATGTATCAGCCATTGGCTGACCCCAATTTCTTAAGACTCTGAAGTGAAATAGTGATTTCATTCCACTGAAGAGACAGGAACACATGGCTGGTTTAGTTCAGTCAGTGTTCAATGTCAAAACCACTTTATGAAGTCATCACATGAGTACATAATGTGTTCTCACTTTTTATTTCATCAAAAAAGTCGCAAATCAACGATTTGGGGTAAAAGTAAGATGTTAAATTTATGGATTTCTTCTTCATGCCCCTTGTGGCCCCTTGATAGAAACCAGGCCAGACCTGTGCCTATTGATTCAGGCTGTGAATCACGGCCCAGGCACGCCTGAGGAGAGACGATTCATTGACAGTGATTTGCCGCTCCCTGATGCCAGGGCATTGCCCCGACCGTTTAAATGTGGCCTCAGCTGTTGCCCAAAGTGATGTGTGGCTCTCGGTGTACAATGGCCTGCTGGCTGGTCAACTTGGTGTCAGTTTGACGACCCTTAATATCACGCCTGACATCTCCTAGATACACACATACACACAGTGTGGTGGCTGCAACAAAGAGCCACGGAATATCCTCATGCAAAAGTCTGGGTCCTGATTTCTTTTGCTGTCTCTGACCCCACTTTGTCATGTGTAGTAGGAAAGCGGGGTCATCATGACTTGCTGGGGGCAGGGAACAGATTGAAGGACTCAGAAATGATTCAGTAGCAGACAGGGCATGAGTGAGACGCCCAAACAGTAGCCAACACTGCAATTCCCCATCATTTCCTTCCTTTTGTGGAGTACCACCCATTTGTATTCATTCCTAAATGTCCTTTCTGTGGCTGTTTCTCTGCCTCTTTTCAGGAATGCTAGTAAAGCTGTCTTCACCTCTCACTTGTACACTGCAGCAGAGAATGGGTTGATTCCTCGATCATTTTTTGTAATCGAGTTACTCGAGTTATTCGAGGAATCGTTGCAGCCCTAAATGGCACATCTTCAAACTTCACTCAAACAAGTCCAGTTGCCTACAGTTAACTACTGAAGACTAATGACTTTTTTATTTGATATGACCACACAGTGAGATTCTACAGTACAGTCGTAGGTGATAATTCAAACATTAAAAACCTGTTCGCGGTCAAAATACCCAGCTTAGAAACACCTCAGATCATTTGACTCAGTATAAATCCTCTAAATACAAATGTATATGAATTAGGAAATTTGTTTATAGAAACCAGCTGTTCTCTCTTGGACCCAAATCCCCCCTCTTTCCACAATAAGTGCCTGAATCTGCTTTTGAGTTTCTGCACAGACTGATCCTGTACCTTTTTTAAAGTTTAGTGATTCTCTCTCTTCTTGGGACGTTGGTGCTCAAATTGTTTAAAAGCAGCGTTGCAGGCTGAGCAGGAGCAGCTGGCAATAAGTTGCACATGTTTAATGAGCGTTTCTTTCCACCGGCTTGGACACACTGTTTCTGCTGCTGTCTAACTGGTGAATTTTTGTAGTCTTTATTTTGCTTTCAGACTTCTGAAGTCAATTACAGTTATTGGCTGTGACAAAAACAGGCATGTTGTGCAAGAGAGCATGCTGTTGGCGCTCATGCAACAGAGTCCAGGTGACCGGTTCACATAGAGTGCAGGTGTTGAACCAGGTCTGGTTAAAGGTTTTATGGACGTTTTGATTGACGACTGACGCGGCAGGACTTTTTCTGTTCAGTCTGACTGTGACTGACAGGTTTAGTGTATTTGTATGAGAGACAGACTGAGAAAGGAAGCCGCACAGTTCTACAGTGAAGCAATGACGTAAAAACAATAATCTGATATGTTATGACTGAACCACGTGTGAACCTTCACAAACTGCGTGGGCAATAACATTATTTAACATAACACATAATGTATAATAAACAGATGACAGAGTATTGCTTTACTTGTGACAGAAGTTTGTGCTTTGTGTAGCACAGAAACAGATTATTTACCGCTTTGTGATTACACATTTATCAGTATCACATTAACAATGACACCTTTTAGGGAACCTAACTTTATTTTTTTGCTGATTCTTTTCTATGTCTGACACCTCAGGCATCTGATAATACAGATATCAGTCTGAACACATTTGTGCTGATGTATTTACCACCTACAGCCATTGCAAGCAATTTTAAAGACATAATTCTCCAACTGTGTAAAAAAAAAAAAAAATTGCTGTTGCTGGTTTTTATTTACATTTTTACCATCTGTGCATAGAGAACATGCATCATATAGTATTTTTGGATTATGTCTGATTTTTCATTTTTACAATCCACCAATTTTTACCAATGTCTGACTGATATAGTTACGGGTTGTTAGAGATATATTTTTGAACAGGTTATGTCCAAGGAGAAGAAAGTTTTCAACAATGTTATGGTATATATATATATATATATATATATATACTCTTTTAAATATATAGTATATTGTGACATTGAATTCAGTAAATCTGGGCCAAAGTGGGTCTATAATTAATTCTGCCCTAATTCCTGGGGTTTGCATTCATAAATTGAGATGCATGAGGCTCCATTTTAAACTGGTCTTCTTTACTGGTAAATTAGATTGTTATTGAATTAATTGCAGCCCTCAGCAGTAGAATAATCTCTCACTTGTGAATTCTCTAATTCCTGTTGTTGATGGTTGCAAATTTAATTACGCAGCTCATAGTAAGAGTGGTTGAGACATCTTTTTAAAATCTGAAGCGAATGTTCCTGACTATTGACCAACACTCTGTCCTTAGCATTTTGGTTCTCACAACATTTCACTTTTGTGCCTTTCTATTTGGTGCACTGCACATTTTCATTTTCTTCCTGCAGGTGTTTTTTTTTTTAACCCTCTTTTTACACAAGCCAGCCAAGCCACAAACCAGAGCCCGGAAAATTGGATTACCACATTAACAGCATTTTTCAAATTCTCTGTTCATATGGCTGTTTGGGAGCAGAACAGAGACACTGTTACCTCAAGTCGACTGGCTCCCTGATAATGGAGCCAGGTTTGCTTTGCATTACTAATGCCAGACCTCACTGACAGGCCATTCTATCATACTGCTGCGCCCTGAATTATCAAACCAGTACAAACACACTGACATGGAATTCCCTGAACAGAGCAGCATAAAATAGGAGGAAATGTATCAGCTGGCAGCGTGGAGGGACCAGTCATATAAGGAGAGAGTGAGGGTTTTTTGTCTTGAATTTTCTCTTTCTCTTTTTCTTCTCTTGCTGCCACATTCACCCACTTTCACCCTATCTATCTCTTCTTTAAAACCCAACTGCCATACTCATCCCTGGAATCCTTCTGCAAGGATTAATCAGTTTTCCATTCCTGGAGAGATTAATCAAACACTGTTACATCTGTAAAAGCAGCAGAACTCCCGCTCTCCTTCCCAGGCAGGAACCCAGCAGTGACTGAAGAAAAAGTCTTATTCATTCTTTCTGTTTTGCTCTATTTCTGCAGATTTGTTCTCTGTCAGTGCAATTCCATGCACAGTTAAGTCTAGCTACGGTTGTAGGGCACGGCCTTTTTATGGTTGCAGCTTGACTTTGCCGTCTAAGTTTGACTACTGTCCTTGTCCAAGGATATAAGCATTATTTGGGAATCGATTTGTTGACTTAAGTCTGTCCAACGATGTGGCTAGTAGCATGTCAAACACCATTCCCCGTCTGTCTACCATCTACAAACTTTATTATTTAAGCTGTCTGTGTGGCCTCTTTATTAGTCCAAACATGCAGCAATCTGATTTTTGCTACATTTTTTAACTGGTGTTTTCTTATCTAATCTACACGGTACACTTAACTATAGTAATTTGACCCAGTTGCATTATCAGGGTCTGTCAGTGTGACTTTGATAAATGCGATTGAGTATGATTTCAGTCAAACATGTTAACATGTATTTTAAAAGTCATGTTTTAATCAAACTATAACAATAATTAAATTTTTTGCTGGCACCTTGTGGGACGTATTGTGTGCGAGTCCCTCCTTTTAATGTGTACTTCTCTCTGCACTTGTTTGGACCGAGTGTGTGACATCATGTCCCTAATTGTCCAGTGAATTATGATGATGTTGCATGTTTGTCTCATGAGAGGCCCATGCTTTTTTTGCTTGTCTCTGTGTATATGAACTCAGAGAGAGTGTAAGTGGTCCTGCAATTATCCTCATGTTGGTAGGAGCTCAATCAGCAATCCTCATGGTACCAGACTCTATAGTAGCCATGATAGCTCCGACGGGATTCAGATCCTGTGTCCCTACACCAAAGCCTCACCTTCCCACCCACCCTCTCCCCCGGTGTCTCTCTGTCCTCCTTTCACTATCTTGTTAGTTTTCAGGACTGTTTTATATTTGATTGTGTGAAGGACACACGTGGCACACTCTATGTTTGATCTGTGGTGATTGTTATTCATGTCACACAGCCTTAGTCCAAAAACAGAAAGTAGGCAAACATAGATATACAGTGTTTAAGTTGTACTTGGATTTTTGTTGTTGTCTTTGAAATACGTGCTGTTCGGAAGTCTGTTATTGAGACGGGAGAAAAATAACTTCAGTAGACCAAGCCAAGAGGAAATACAAAACATTACGTGTAGCATAAAAAAATGTAACTTGATTTACTGAATTTCCAACAGTCGGATTGTTTTTACTTTGTTGGCTGTTCATTTCCATGCATATCATTACCGACATGATGTTTTTAAAAGAGTCAGAAGTTGTTGTTGCTGCTTTTATTTCAGGTTTGTGGCACTTATTTTAATATGTTGATCCCGTTAACATTTGACATTTGAAGAAATGCTAATGCACTGAGGAACATTTCCTTATTTCTAAAGAGACTGTAATAAAAACTACCCTAAGGCTAACTTTGCTAATGCATATTCTTAACATCTTACTCTCTTACTTTCTAATTACAATATACTTCATTCTCTCTCTCTTCCTCTCCCTCATTTATCCTGACTTTTTTCCTGACTCTTCTTTTACATTCTCCTTCTCTGTCTGAATGTCCTGAACACTCTTGTTGCCCAATTAGCCTTTCTGGATCACCGTCTGGATCATGGCCAAACTTGAGGCTAAACCTACCTCACATGACCCACACCCACTCACCCACTCAGCTCAGCAAACACAGCCAGACTTTTCCTCTCACTGCTCATTTGGCTCTCTGCTCCCTCTGGCCTCCATTCCTACCTGCACCACTCACACCCACACCCACACACACACACATTCTTGCACAGTATTTTTAATGAGGACACTCATAGATGCAATACATTCCCTTGCCACTACCCTAACCGTAACCGTCACAACTCAATGCCTAACCCTTAACCAAACCAAACCAAACCAGAGAATAACCAAGTCTTAACCCTCTAAATGACCCTAAACAAAGCCTTAGCCTCAACCTTAACCATAACCAATTAATGCCCAATCCTAACCTTAACCTTAGCTACAATTCAAATTGTAGAGTAAAAAGAGTTCCTCAGAGATGAGGTTCTGCCTCATTTGGAACAGGTTTGGGTCTCCATGACGACTACTGGTTCTGACAAGGTCAGTTAATTTGCAGTTGTGCAAGGTTCCCCACTTGAAAGTGATTGATCTTCTACCCAAAGAATAACTGGATTCCACTCAGAATTTTTTTTATCTTTTGTTTTATTCTTTTCCATCCATTTCCAGTTTATGGCTGATAGAATTAAATAGTTTCTTAGCAGGTGTATAACTGTTCCGGAGAGAAACCTTGGAAATGAAAAATAAAAATTGCAATTTGTTTAAGGCAGACAAAAATCAACTTTTCAATAATTGAAATATTTACATCAATATTGAATTGATCACTGATTTTAGGGATACATTTTTATTCCTTAAAATAAATTGCTTATGAATTATAAAATAAACTTTTTAAAACTATTTTAAACTACTTTAATCAGACAGATTACTTTCAAGTAAATGCCTTTTAAAGTATTTATTGCATTCTAAACTAATGTTTTAACCCTAATGTGCAAAAAAATTCCAAACTAACATGTACAGATCCATGATAATTCATTCCACTTTACACAATACTTGTAACTATTTATTCCCAGCTTAAATAATTAACAACTTTCCCACATTAGGCATTATTATTTTTACAAACTGATTTTAAACCAAATGCCCAGTGACTCAAACATGGGCAATAAATAACATGTGCGTCAGAGTACAAACAAATTGTGCCCAGTGGCAATTTGTGCCAGCAGCCATTTTACATCAGCCAAGATTTGCAATAATTCTTTCCGTCTGCTTCTTCGGATTCATAGATAAGCGACCTCACACAGACTGTGGGCTCCTGCGATCTGCTCGCTGTGAGTGCTGCTGCGGTTTGTATCCAGGGTTGAAGATGTCATGCAGGTGCACTCGCACACACTAGTGATTGCTCAAATCATCTCCTTCCTGTTTAGTTTTTTAACCAAAACTATATTTATCCTTTACAACCTCATGTTTAATTATGCTTAATAAACTCAATATTGACAGTCATTGATAAGTAGATAGTAAATTAAAGTTTTTAATTAACATATCAGTTTTATTTATTTATTTATTAAATGGCCAAACCTCAAGTTTGACTTGACAGTGATTATTCTAGTAAAGGTCCCTAAAGAGGTAACAAATACATATACAGATATTGTGCAGATTTCATACACAAAGATATACTAATGAGCATGTTTTTCCAACCTGCTTTTGACCTACTAGTCTGCCTTTACAGGTTAATCCCTGACTTCCTCTTGAGCATATTTGACTGCAGTGTTTCACACGTGGACAAAGTAATCTCACCCTTCAACATAAAGAGTAGATTTATAAAGCACTTTTAAGCCAAAACAACCAGCCAAAGTGTAAAAGTCCAGTGCAAGGTGAAGGACTAATGTCAGGCGACCTGTAATGCACTAGTTCCCATCGATCACCCTGGAGAAGATAAGGTGACCTAAGGAGTGTGGTAAATAATGGATGTGTACTGCGTTCTTTAAGTTATAAAGTGTTGACCAGTGTGGAGTTACCCAGAGTCATTGTGTGTGTCTGGTCAGGGTATAACACTGTTCACTCGTTGCAGAACTGTGTTTTGGATCGGCTGCTTTGGCATAAAATGAGTAATGCTCAACTTTCTAAGCGGCAGCACAAGCACTGGCCATTTAAATCATGTTATGCAAACAGGCGCTAGCCAATAGGCGTGACTCGGTACCACTCTTTCATGTGCAATATGACACCACAGTCATATCCTTGTCTACAGATATAATTCGTTTTCTGTCTAAGTTGTTGTTAAAACAGTTGCTCTGATGCTATGACCAGTCACTTCAAAATCATAAAGCTACAGCTGTTGAACAAATACCAAAAATATTTGTCTGGCAGCAACATGACTCAGTTAAAATGCTGCTGCAGCTTTTTATTTAAAGTATTTCATGAACAAATATACACTTGACATGATAACTGCTGTGTGACATTCTGGACATTGGATTTTTACTTTTTCTGATATCTGATATCCCAGCGATTTTGACCAGTATTTTACTAATACCGAGTCTAAATATCGTATCAGCTAATCTCTACTAGCCAATTAAACCACGTTTATGTGCTTAAGCTCAAATGTTACACCGTTCAAATGTTGCTCACGGACAAACCTGCTCTTCCTGTGTTCAGCATATTTGTCTTTTTTGTTTTTGTTGGACGAAGTGCAACAATGGCAGACACCACTTTGCCTTCAACAACATTAACTACATTTCCAATGAAATTGGGCCATAACAAACTTTGCTCTGCTAAATTCCAAAAGACGCTTCCAGCACTTAGCGTGAGACTCTCCCACTGTCAAGCGTTAAAGTGGTGTGTACATGTGAGTGCAGTGTGAGGCACAAACGGGACAAAAAATCCTCATCAGAAGGAGAACATTTTGTTGATGGATTCTGCTTTTTCTCTAAGATCTCATTCCAGACATTTATATTTTGGCAACACTACACATTCCTGTTGGTGATCACACATGCTGTACACTGGCTCATCAGGTACATATGCTTGGCTGAGCGCTAACACCTCACAAAAACAGCGAATATATGCTTTCTGTCCCACGCACATGAATATATGTGTTTTCACTTACGCTCCCTCTGCCTCCTTATTTGTCTCTCTTAGCTGCAGCAGTAGAGGAGGTGTGTGGGCTGTAAGCTGGCAGTGCCGAGTGTTAAGTGATTTAGAAGGTAAGTTTAGTAAAGTGCTGTGAGATAAGGCAAAAAACACAGCGGGACATTAACGAGCCTTCATCTGCTGGTAAGACAAAGGTATTTTTCTGAATAAAAATGAACTGCAATATCTAAATTTGTCCCTTGGTTGAAATAAAAGTGAGTCTCCAAATTGAGTTTTCCTTTTCTGTACACAACTATGAGTTCACTCCAGGATTGATGCCCAGCTATTTTAGTTTTCCCCCGAAGCAACCTCTTCTGTCAAAGATGTTATTGTGGAGCAAAAGACATAAAACGTGGGGAAAACTTTTTTTTTTTTAAATAAAAATAACCACGGATTATCTAAATATAAAATTCCCCAAAATGTATAATTCTGCAGTATAATGCAAACTATTGTTCTTAACAAATCACTCTGTTGCTAGGTGTTAAAAATAACTTTCAAAACAACAAACAACAACACTGGGTGGTTTCCTGTGCCGAACATAATGATGGGTGAAATCAAGGTTTTAATATTTACTTCAAACGCATGTCGTGCTGCTGTTACCCAAACACTGTTGTTGTGTATGGTATTGTATTTTACTGTGAAGCATACGTTGTAGTTATTTGTTGTAGTGAAGACAAACATGTTCAAGAGCAGACAAATGTGTTTCCCTCCTGCTTCTCCTCCTCACTCTGCAGGCTGCAAGCATGCAGCCTGTCACTGGCACTGCAGTGAGCCTAAACATGATATGACCTAAATAAACGAGTGTGTTAGGAGAGAGCAAGAGTGAGGGATGAAGCAATATTCTTTTCCACTCCTCACCCGGTTGCCTTGCTTTCAAACACTTCCTCCACTGCAGGCTGTAACTTCTGCATACAAGCTAATTTTTAGACACACTTTTAATCGTCACTGCTCTCATCTAAGGCCTCATTAGACTCATTATCTCTGGGCCCTTTTTTCCGAACGCTCACCCTGAGAATTTTTATGTGACTCAGGGCAAGTGGTAATGTGTGACATCATCCATTAGTTTGTGAAACAAAGTGTCAATCTTAAATGTGTGTGTTAGGACCAGCAGGTCAAGGTTTACGGCATGTGCTGTTAATCATTCTCTAGCCTCGTCTTAAAGTATACCTTGTTTCATTTGCAGAAATTGAATATACTACCTTTTACGAGTGTTGTAATTTCTTGTAAAATACAAATTTGATCTTCGTAGCTTTAGAATGAGTCTTCTACAGACTTGAGGCGAGGGTCTTACTTAACAGAGGCTGCCATCTTGTGCTGCCATGTTTCAGCCTGAAGATAAACTAACCAGAGTTTTATGTTTTATGAAGCAGAAGCAAAGAACATCCTTTCTGTATGTGAAAGACACCATAGTGCTCTTTAGTCTCACCATTAGATGTCAGTAATTGTTGAACACTGGAACTTTGATGACTGTTTGACTGTAAATACAACCATAATTTATAAAATATAAACTAAAACCTTGAGACAGACATGGAGACTTTTAAAAGTATGTAGGTAATTTTCTTCTAGACTCAACATTAAACACTCAAATTGACTTCAAAAGTCAGAATTTCCAAGTTCTTAGTCAGATGTTTGAATTGTGCACAACTGAGATAGTTGTAGCAATCTCACAGTGCCAAACATCAGATTCCAAGATGGCTGCGACTTGCGCCAATAGTACAAATGTTGATTGCATTCATTGATTTGTTGCTACACTGTTTTGTGTCTGCAAAATACTGTGTATAGCTTTGTTATTGACTGAAGTGTTTGTGTCCATGTTTTGGACACAAAAAAACAGTCTGTGTTCGGATCATGATTGACTTTCTATGAACAACAAACAGTAGACGAGGGAGATGTTGACAATAGTTTTCATTACAGAAGAGGAGACGAAAATCCACCAGCTAAAGCCAAAATCTCTGTGTGAAATCAGTCTTGGGTATGTAAATTTGGCCACTCTCAAGCAAATTTGGCCGAATGTCTAGCTGCTATTTAGAAATCATATTTACTTAATAAAACGTAGTTGGCTTGTAAACTAGCCCAAACAGCATGTTTTCATTTAGACTCAGTCTCTTGAAAGTTTTTCTCAGTCCATGTTCCACTCCAGGATTCCTCCTTTGGTGACAGAAGGAAGTTTGATGTGTTTCTGTGCGTTTTGGTGGCCTGGTTGCGACTCGGTGCATCATTGTGTGCTGCCCACAGAGCTGGAGCCTGAAACAGACAGATAAGACAGCCTCACCTCAAACACACTTTCTACCTCCAGCCATTAGCGCCTCACAGGACAGGTTGCATTATGCAATCAGACAGCTCAGTCCAGTCAGTGTGTGGTAGTTAAGTAGGTGTAAATGTGCATGATCATGTGGATTGTTTCTGCTTGTTCCTGTGTGTGTGTGCGTGTGTGTCTGTGTGTGCAGACAGTTGTATCTCGTGGATTATAAACCTTTTAATCCCACCAGATAATCACTAGCTCACAACTTGGTGGGTACAACTTGTTAGTCAAGGAATATGCTCTCTGTACATGTGTTGAAAGTCAGGATTGCATGGCTGAATGACTCATGGTCCCTAGTTATGACTTGGTCCAGGAGACAAAAGCCTGCTTTCCTCTGATTGATGCACCTCTCAGCTCTAGTGTGGATCAGCAACTTTTAATTGGGCCTTTGCTTTTTTTTGTGCCTAAGATTTCCCTCAAAGCCAAGAGGACATACAGTCTGTTTAATGATGCACATTTAGCCTGATTCATGGTGTTGTGTCAAAACCGGCAGTAAATTTTCAACGCCATAAATTTCTTTTTTTCCCCCCCTATTTCAAAAGGGTAAAATCCTATTTTCTTGTAGAGCTGTGCAGCTGTGTGCAGTACATTGCTTAGTTCTTGAACTTGGATGCTTCGTGTTTGTTCCATTAAAAATATTTTCAAAGACTCAAAAGGAGCTCATCCTGCTGACACACAAAGACAGTCTGGACTGGATCTATTAGAGGACAAGCTTCTGCAGAAAACGGAAGAGACAGACCTGCGTAATTGGCTGGTCTGTCCAATTAATTTGTCATGGATAATCTAGGCTACAGCCTCGGCTGCTGAAGGAGATGGAGCAGCAAGTCAAGTAATTTCCTAATTTGTATGTGTGTTGAGACTATTCATGTGCACGTCTTCATCCAGATGAATGTCCCTGGAATTCTTGAGTTGGTTACAAACAATTATTGAACATGCAATTATGAAATAAAAAATGTGACAGCTAAAATTGTCTGCAGATGCAGTTTTAACTGTGAAATTGTCACTCTACTTTTTCTCAGTGGGAGCAGCAGACTTTGTTTATTTCATCTGCATTGACTCACAACTCTAGTGACTCAGGCTCTGACACAGACGACGGTTAACTGTGTTGAGCATTAATGTCTGTTTTTAAACATTCCTATTTGCCGGCACTAAACAGCGGCCATTGTAGCAGTGAAGCACTGTTGTCCTTCACAGTCACCACCTTCTTGTCGATCATTAAACAAAGGATATTGAGTAATTTCTGTGTTGACATACACTTTTGACCACACGTGAACTGGTGCCTTTACAAGATGGAGTAAAGCAAATGCAGAGTTTTTCCTCTTCATACATTTTAGCTGTTAGAAAATAGAATATGTGGAGTAATTAGCTATAACAAAACAATATAAAAAAAAAAAAACTCCAGCAAGCGTTTCAGGGGTTTAGCCGTTCACACCTGCTCCTCCACCACCGATTCTGGTTTCCCATCTAGCGAAGATGTCTTTGTTCCAAAAAACATGTCTTACCTGCATGGGAAAACACACAGAAAAGCTCTGTTCACTTTATTCAAAGTTCTTAAAGATGATGAAATAAGGTAGAGAAGAAGAACAGAGAAGAAGAGCAGACTCCTGCTGTGAGGCTGCAGTACCACTGATAAAGAAAGAGGGAAATAGAGAGCAGGACTGTAGCTAAACAATCTCTGTGTTTTTGTGAACTGTATGTCATTAAAATGTCACCAAAATGGTGAAAATGATGGTTCTCTATATGTTTGTTTAACAAGAGGTTTGACAATAGAGTGTCTTAAGTTGATATTCTGCACAAACACTGATGAACAGCAACGTTTGGGAACCACTAAAGCCTGTGTGTGTTTGTGTTCGGCAAAGAATTTTACACCTGATTATTAATCATTTAGAGACTGTTTTAATGTTTCAAATTGGACTAGGTTGTTAGTAACATATTGTCCTGTGTAAAGTGTGAGTAAACTGAGTTAACTATCAGCTATTCTGGCACTTTTCCCAACTTTCAAACAGTGCTGCATCTTCTTATTCTACTCGATATTTTAACCATGGGTTTAACACAGTGTCTCTCCTCTCCTCACAGGAAGCTCAGCAATGAATAAGCTACGGCAGAGCTTCCGCCGGAAGAAAGACATCTATGTGCCAGAGTCGAGTCGGCCACACCAGTGGCAGACGGACGAGGAGGCGGTCCGCAGCGGCAAATGCAGCTTTGCAGTCAAGGTGACCCTCCCTGTTTTTTTTCCTCACACGCAAACACACCAGCAAACGCACAAATCTCACAGAGAGTGCAGCACTGACCTTACTGCGGCACACTCATACTTCAGAGTAACTCGCATGTTGCCCAGCTCCCCAAGGACGCTGCTCATGATTAATCACAAAGCAGCCGGGGAGTGTGAGTGCAGCTTTTATCTAGGTTGCGTTTTTATCTGCTGTAGCCTTCCAAACCTGTGGGAAGTGTGTGCACGACGGAGTGCGAGCTAAAATATCCAAGTTTTGTAATTAGACGTCCAGTTGTACCTGGCGAATAAGCAAAAAATAATTCACACAGTTCTGTGCAAAGGATCTTTGAACGTGCCAGTCATAAGTGCTCGACCTGTGGTGCTGCAGTCAATGAAGTGGAGAGTTTATTGTATTGTGGCAACAAAACCTTTCACTTTCGCAAACAGAAGCACAACGTTCACTTCCTCTCATCACATCATGATGATCACCTCGACCTTTTTAGAGGGGAATCGAAAACCTGTCTATGACGAAGAAAAACAGGTTACCTTTGCTGTGCGGACAAAACAAGTAATTTGAAGTAAATTGAAGTTTAGCAAATATTGATCCACTTTTTTTTCTGACACTTTATTGAACAAACAACTATAATAGTTAGATAAAACAAAGAAAATCATTTGTGCAGCCCAATTGTTAACTGTGTTTGGGTGAATCTGTGTCATTTTTAAAGAAAGAGGAATTGGAAATACCTTTAGAGCAGAAAGTGAAAGGTAGTGGACGGAAAAAATGATGATGAGGTGATTTTTGTACTGGTCTGTACCAAAGAATATTCCCTTACATCTGGAGATTCAGATTTGTAGGCTGAGGTATCTGCGTAGCACTACAATCCTTTTATATTAATGCTGTGTTGTGAATTAGCCCCTGTGAAGCGGATACGCCATCTCATCGTATTACAATTTCAATAACATTTCTATTGATCGTTCAGCCCCTGTGTATTAGCAGTGTGTGAAATCCCCGACATTGAATATTTCCTCTAAGCGGTCTTCCAAATGTTCCTTCAACACACGTGTTCATACATACCTTCCCAACGACCTAATGCTCCCCATAAATTCTCTCTTAACACTGTGTTCAAAGATAGACTCGTCTACTTGCAACTACTCTACTCCTTCTTTTAAACAAGCCTCCAGATGTACGGGGTGTTTTCACATTTAGTTCTAATTTACCACCTTCTCCTAGTTTAAATGCATATTGTCTGTAGTTTGTAGGATGGATGTTTCTCATTGTATATATTTCTCAAAAAAAAAAAAAAAAATCAGCAAGCAACCAGGGCTGTTATTTTCTCAATTAATTGATTACTTTGGAAATTGTTGGTCTGTGTTTCTCACATATCTTGTTTCGACCACAAACCATAGTTATTCAGTTTTAATTATTTCTTTCTTACATGGAGCAAATGAACCAGAAAATATTCACGTTTAAGAAAAATCAGAAAGCTTGTTTTAATTAAATTATTACCTTGCCATACATAAAACGTTAGGTAACTGACCACCATGCATGTTGCTCTTAAACTGTCTTTAGATTCCTTTTTAACCATTTTTTCTTTAAGAATATAAGTTCTATTAAACTGCTGTACCTTTTTTCTTTCCTTTAAAAAATATCAGCAAAGGTGAAACTAAGCTCTGTAACTGTAACCAGCCATTTGCATTATTTTAATGGCCACCACGGTGAATATCTTAGATTATTTCGATTATTCTGATTACTTCTGCAGCCTCATGCTGCCCTAAGAGCCTTTTTTTTGTCCCTCTGCACTTTGCCTGTGCAACCTACCATGCTACTCCTGTGTCTCCCTCCTCCCCCTCCTGCTTCTCCCCTCTGCTCTTGGCGACTGAAAGGAGCTAATTTGTGTGGGTTGAAATAGTTGCAGTGGATTCATCACATAAAGCCACACATTGCAGTATAACAAATAGATTAGCGGAGGAGTCAAAGTAGTGTTGGGAGAAACATAATTGGGATTTTCCCTTTACAATCGCATCTTTGTCACTCATTCATTCGGACGTACAGATTATGTGAGGAACTGGTCCTTTAAACTGTCTGTTATTGTCATTTTAAACAGCATGTGTGTTTTTTTACATTGTACAGTTTGTCCCAGACGATTATATTTTTATTATTATTATTATTACTGCGTTAATCAAATGTAAAATGAGCAAATGCAGATTGGAAATGTCAGCTTATGAGATTGCTGAAGGCTGACGGTAGATTAGGAAGAGGTTAAATAAAATTGCATCTGAATGTTGTTTACAAACTGCAGAGACAGACATGAAGGAAAATATACTTGCATGTCCTTGGCCGCTGTTTTTGTGTTGAAGTGTTTATTTTTGTCAGCTTGTTTTCTGCTGTCATACGTCTCTCTCCTCATATGTTAGAGACAAAAGCTTTGTATGGCTGCCACACTTTGTTTTGTAATAAATGTGGCAGAAAAAAACCTTATTTTTGCTGAAACTGATTTATGGCCAATATCCTCGATTACTTCCTGGAATCCATCTGGATTATATCCAGAGACTTTTCACCTGCAAAGTCAACTTCACCTACTGATAGGATTTCATCTGAACATTGACAGATCGCCAATGCTGATTTTTATCAGGGCTGTTTATGGTTGATCATCCTCCATCAAAATATAACTGTTTAATGTTAACAAATAATAATAACAAAAAAGTAACTTATTATTTAACAACTCTAATGGCCTGTTTCCACAATCTACATTTTCTCTGCACTACAGTACAACTATATACAGTAGTTTCATTAAAAAATAATGTGTAGACTAAATATTAAATACAGGAAACAGGTCAATAAAAACTAAAAATCTGACTTTTGGATGAAACAAATGAAGCTTTATTGACCTTTGTAATAATTGGTATGTTATTTAAAACTGTTTAATTGGCCAGTGATCAATCAGTTTTTATTTTATCAATACAGTCAATCACTGTTCAGAAATGAGACATGTGTATCATCTATTTCCCCTAATATTTAAACAATGCGGGCCTGTTCTTTCTAATGGCCTTGCAGTCTTTATTTCACATGCTCCTCCTTATCATCAGCTGCTTCAGATGTTTATAAAATGTGGATTTAAACGGACCCCAGAGTTGCATTGACTGTGTTTATGCTAACTCTGCCGGTCATTCACACCACAAACTTACCGAAAAATGTAAATAAGATATCTCTTCTTCACTAAAATAAATGCACACTAAAGCTGTATTTGCACCAACGGCACATTAATGCAAGTACCGTGATATATAAACTACATCCAGGCCCACTGTGGGATTAGTGGCAAGTGAGCCAGGGATTCAGAACAATTACCCTACACATGTACAACACACAGTTTCAAAGATATTAATTTCATTTATTCAATTTGTTTTGGTTGAGCACACCTATTGAATGTGAATATTGCAGCCTCCAGAGTTTTGTTGCCATCTAGTTACTAACAGGAGTATAATGCAGCACCTTATATTACAGATATGGCATTTTAGAACCCCAAAATGAACAGGATTGTGGGCAAAAAAAAGGAATCCATTAGAAACAATGGCACGGTTATGTACATTAAATTCTTGATTGGTTGTTATTAGCCATAACTTAGCGATAAGCTGTGAATGAAAAGCTTTGTTATTACTTACTTTCCGTTTCAGTTCCACCACTGTGGTTCGTTGTTACTAGTGCTGCAGAGCAAAGATTCAACTTCCTCTTTGCACCTGCACACTAATGCCCATTGTACCTGAATGGCTTTGTGATTTTAGGCGTGTTACAATGGACGTAGACCACTGCTGAACAGCAGCCGAAACCATCTGTTTGCCGATCATTTTCGCAACTCGATCAGATGTCAGAAAGGGAAAAATCCACAATCTGATACATTCGAAACATCATATACTGTACATCTCGTGCTTCACTCTGCAAAATAATAATCATGAGCAGAATATTTGCTGCAGATGGAGATTTGTGTTTTTTGAAATGGCTATTTGGTGGTAAAAGCCTCAGCGCAGACGTCTTGTTGACAGCTTTTGTAGTTTAAAAGTTGTAAAATGACTGATGTTGGTTGGATATGGGTAAATAATGGAGCTTGTGATATCGGTATCAGTAACGGTCACAAAAAGGTGGTATTGAACCATCCCTAGTTTTCAAATGAAAACCAAGTAGTATGGATGGAGCTCTGGCTGCAACAAATAATCAACTGATTATTAAATTAAATGCAGACTGCTTTGATGATTGAAGTGTTTGGCTTCTTACCTGTTAGTATTTTCTGGTTTATTTGCTCCATGTAACAAAGGAATAATTAAAACTGATTAAGTTCTGAGTTTTGAGGCAACAACAAAAACAGGACATCATCATTTTGAGGTTTGGGAACATATTCTGGCACTTTTTGGACCATGCAACTGATTGATTAATCAAGAAAATATTGGAGAGATTAATTGATTAAAAAAAATCAAATAGAAAATGTGCTAGTTGCAGCCTTAAATGTAGCATCTTCTTCATCCTCCCTTAGTGGCTCTGCTGCTTTCACTGTCTTCACCAACAGTTGCCTCCTCCTCCCCCTCCTCCTCCTCCCCCTCACAACAGTTGTCTTTAAACACACGTGTTTCTGTGGACGTCTGTGCTTTTTACTGCACATCCATAAGTATGTGCACACATGTGTTCTAGTGCATTGTTGGTGTGAATCAGCCGTCGCATGTCTTAAAATAGCACGAAGAGAGGGTGGTGACAGGCGTGGGTCAGCATCACTCGCCTTGTGTGTATCTATAAGGAAAGGGTAAGGACTTCCTGTCATGCACAATGGCTCCTGGAGCGGTCAGGGTTCTGAGTCTGAAGTGGCATGCAGCAGGGTGTCAGGGAGGGAGGGAGGGAGGAAGGAAGGAGGGAGGGAGGGAGGGAGGGAGAGTGGAGCTGGAGGAGGTGATGACTTTGATGGAGCTCAGGCTTTCCTCAAGGAAAATGTTCATCAGAGTAAAAGTGAGGCGTCAAAGTCCTGATCTGGTAGTCACATAGAGCACATCTAATTCAATTGTGTCATACTGAATATATTATTTACTAGATTGCTATATAATAATTACCTTGTTAACTGTGTGACATTTATGGTAATAAAAGGCCGATGTTTCTTTTATTGTGAAAGCAAAGGTCAAAACAGCAGCTGAGCTCAGTTGATTAACTGATTAATTTTAAGATTTTAATAATGAAATGAACTTTCTTTTGCAGAAAACTAGCCCCCAGATGGGAGGTTAATACATGATAAATAATTAGGCTCTGTTCTGTCATCAAGACTTTTGATGATATACAATTATTATTATTATAAAAACATGTGACCTGGGTGATATTCGTAAGCTGTCAACTCATTATTGTAATTGTCATACTTTTATTTCATACTACAGTACAGTTCAAACAATTGCTAGGAATCTTTCCATTAATTAATGATTTTCCAGCACTGTTCTCTTCCAAGTGTGTAGGAGAACCTACTGTATGTCGCCCTCAGTTAGAATCAAAATTCAAAAGATTCTTAGTTTTTCCATCAAAATTTGACTAAATGGCCACTGCCATAGAGACTAATAATAAAAATAACACGTCATATATTCAGGTAATTGTACACGCTAAATAAAAAAATCTCTCTTTGACATTATTTTTCTGCCAAATTAACCTCAGTCTTACACACATGCAGCTTTTAAATTCAGTTTTCATGCGACTAATGCCTTATTCTGATCTGATCATAGTTAAAAATCCAAATCAAACTGGTCAGATTTCCAGGCCTACATGGTGATTCAAGATTATTGTCATGAATCTTTTGTGCTCAGTGTCTTCTCAACTTTACAAAAGGAAAATAGCAATAAAAATACAAAATAATAACTATAAACAAAGGATAAAGGGACTAAAAATAAACTCTTAAGCAACTGTCGCAAATAACTGAGATAGTGCAAACAAAACGAATTGAGGGGGACACGAGCGAAGGCAGCCTTCCTTTGCTTCTCCTATGTAATCCTTTTCTAATAGAGTCACTTATTTACTGCATGTGTTCATTTATACTGGTTTCCTTTTTCGCCATATTTCAAAACTGGCAACCAACAGGGGGGCAGTCGAACTGTGATTGACCTTAGAATTGTGATAAATTTGATTTATAAATCACCAGTCAGAGTGTACCAGATACCCAACCTATTTCCAGAGTTTATTTTAGCAGCTTCATTTAACAGTCACTGCAGAGAGTAACAGGAAATGGTTCTCACTGATTTCACTTTGTCTTTTTGTCTGTCTCTCTTCTTGTCCTTTTTACCCTGCAGTACCTGGGACATGTGGAGGTGGAGGAGTCCAGGGGGATGCACATATGCGAGGATGCAGTGAAGCGGCTGAAGATGGTAAGTTTCGCTGTACTTCCAGGAACAGGGCTTCTTTCTTTTTTTTTTTTTTTTTTTTCCCTTTTCTGTTCTTTCTTTTATCTTTTTCCCCCGTGAAATTCCTCCTCTGTGATACCAGAACTCTACTGACTTTCTCTTAACATCTGTTTTATGGCAGCCCAACTTCTTCTGTCAGTTCGTTGTTCTGTTTCTCGTAGTCTTACATCACTGTTTATTCCTGCCTAGTTTGCCAGAGTGTAGATGATTTGTCATTGACGGTCTCCACCCAGCATGACCTTAAGACAACCTTTCACGGGTGTCGGGGTCCAGAGTTATCCCACTCTCCCCACACACACACACACACACACACACACACACACACACACACACACACACACACACACACACACACACACACACACACACACACACACTCAGTCGGAGCAGACAGCCTGCTGCAGCAGAAGTTACACAAAAGGAGCAAATTCCAGTTTGGGGAGGAAGGGAAGGAACATGGAGCAATCGCTTTTCCATTTTGTCCTTTTGCCAAGGCCCCTCCCAGATTGTAAAGTCCCACGGGTAAATGAGGCTGTAACTCTGAAGTCTGGGCCAAACCTGAGTCAACAGGTCTGTTTCTGGGTGCGAGTGGAGCCTGTAACACATGACGACACAGTTATGAATTTCCTGTCTGAAGCACAGGTGATAAACTTTCAGTTTCTATTTAAAACGAGTCAGAGTGAATGAGACATCTCGCTCTGTGTCCCTCGTTATCAATACCTACTTGTGTTGCTTAATAAAACTGTTGGATTAAAGTCTTACCTGTGTTACTCATGGGCTGTTCAAGTCATACTTAGTCATTTGTTAGTTTAAGAACTTGGGGACAGCCCATGGCATAGGGGAAAGAGAGCTTGGCTTGAAACTTGCCAAGTCAAATATTGCATGTGGATCATCTGCTGTAGCGACCCCTAGAGATGCGAAAGAGTAATTTCATGTAATGCAATATAGATATTCAGTACTGTGCATGAGTCATAGGTCACCATTAGATTTGTTGTTTTAGCAATGCTATAATGACCAATGCTATATACTGTACAATTATTTCTCAATGACTTTATTGGAACACATCCTGAAAATATGGAGAAACACATATGCAGTTTGAAAATAACATCTTTTTCAGAAAAAACAAACAACAAAAAAGCTTCTATAATATCAAATATTTAGTGTGACCTACATTTACACTTGGACAATAACACAACCATGGCTCTTTAAAACCTGGAATGGAACCCTAATGTTTGGTCAAACCTGTGTTTCTCCTACTATTTCATGCCAACAAATAGCTGCTGTGAAAAAGGTCTATTATACCTGGTTTACTCAAGACATGTTTGAAGATTACATACACATGTTGCACAAGTTCAACTCACTGACAGGTTGATCATATAGTATAAGACTGACTTTTAGTCACATCTTTTCAATGTAAACGCCAATGATCACAAAAGTGACATAAAAACAACAAAGCTGCTGGTGGACTAAGACTTATGCACAGTACTGTATATGTAGAAATAGAGCAATATTGTCACACAGAAGATGCAGGATGTAAATTAGAGAACATGTGTACAACATAGTGTCACACAGGAGCATGAATACCTCACCTACAAGCCGGATAGCCTCACACATGGGCTTGTTTTGGTCACATGACGTACACGGAGCCTAAGGCTGTGACATCTTATTGAATTACAATCTTTATAAGAAGGTGGACAAAATGGAGCCTCAAACTCAAAATGAGCGGCTGGTGCTTCTGCCTCCGCTGCTGACTCTGGCTGCAGTGAACCGAACGTCCTCAACCTGGAGACATTTTCCCCTCCTGACATTTCGCTCCTCACGCCCTCATTACTCACAGAACTTATTTGTGAGCTCACACAGGCACGATTTTATTGATCTGCATGAATAAACAGGGAGGGGAATTAAACGCCATCCTCCTTCAAAATATGAGTCAGGCTGGAATTTTTTTTTTCCACGTGGTCTTTCTCGAGAATTAGTCTTCGTCCAGTCAAGTCCTGGTATTGACGTAGTTGGTTACCTGTTTGCCTGAGGGGCTCGTCTTAAAGGAAATGTCAGAAAACAATCACTGCAGGTTGGCAAATGCATACTCTACGATGGTGTTCACTCACTCCAGTGAAAGGCACTTCAGCATTGCTGTCTCATTGTTAAGTCTGCTGCCTTATCCCATATACTTGATTTTGAGGTGCCATCACACAGAAAAAAAATATAAAAAACTACACTTCATCAAGTAAAAAAATTCGTAATTCAGGAATATTAATATTCGCGAGAGCAGCAGAGGAACAGAAGGGTTGTGCTGCATCGTGTCGCACTCCACTTTCATTTCCATTATTATAATTCTTTCCATCATGGTCAGTTTTTAAACTCAGTGATTTTCATACAAGATAAGAATTGTTAAGTTTGCTGGCGGCCGTGCTTTCGTCCTGTGTCCTTCTGTCAACATTGACCTGTTAAAAAGGAATAAGGCAATGATTTAACATTACATTTGAGGCAAAAGTCTGTATTTAAATCTTTTTTGCTTGTATTTTATTTGATATCGGCATAATGTTCCAGTCATTTCATCTCCAGTTATCTGAGATAAATACAGCATTAAACATGACCTGTTGACCAGTGTCTTCACATGTTAGAAACGCAAACATTACTGAAGCAGAAACAATAGCGCTCCGGGCGTCACATGACTGTTTGTTAACGCCGCCGTTTTGGCAAGTAAAGCCTCTGCAGAAAAAAATATGCCTTCAGGTTTCTGATAAACTTTCCCTCTTCCAGCCATCACATAAACAAGACATTAAAGTTTGTAATTGTGGATTTTGTACGTGATACAAGCAGAATATGGTACCTGTGGATTCCCATCGCTCTGTCTTCTATGCTCGCACATTTTGTGATCCACCTCTGCTGTTTCTCGGGATCTTTTGTGATCCGATAAAATGCTGCTCGTCCCCAACTGTTTTGTCTTTCCTACTGTTGCATGATGGGAATGTGTTGACGTCAGCTCGTGGAGAAATATAGCTTGACATTAGCAAGCTAAAGACGGGAAATGCCAGAAAATGTGCAGCTAAAATTGACAATTCCTACAATTCCTCTTTGGACAATGATGTTCAGTGTTTTGGGGCAGAGCTTTGACCAGACGTGGCAGGATATCAGGCGAATTTTGTCAAAGTTTACCTTGCTATTAATAGCTTTTCCAGACTTAGAGCTTTATTTGCAAGACTCTTGGTGGTATACTAAGAACATACTGTAGAGGCATATTAGGTTGGTTTTTCATTTCTTATAATGGAGGTTTCTTGTGGGGTGAGATAACTGTCAGGGAATCATTGCAGTCCTTACTGTGTTCAAATATGAACACCCCAGATGCCAGTTATCCACGTTAAAGCTTAAATGTCTTGGCCAAATCGCAGCCCTTTAAACAGATGTACAATTAGCAAGGCCCTGATAGATCCCAGTCCATTTACACCGACTCTTTAATTAGTTTACTCAGAGCTCACTGTTGCCATGCAACTAATACGGCCACTAACAAAAAACACTAATAACTACATTCCCCAGGAAGCAGGCCCACACCTGTAGCCACTTAATATCTCATGTGGGCTAAGGATAGGATGCTATTTCCTGAAAATCAGCTAACATCTGCCAGACAGCAGCCATATCAGCATCACAATCTGGATCTGGCGTCATCAGGCATTACGGTTGCGGGCCGGCGAGCGAGATTAAAAAACCATGAGCAAATTCTCTCTCTCTCTCTCTCTCTCTCTCTCTCTCTCTCTCTCTCTCTCTCTCTCCTGCACAAGTAGAATAAATATGTTCAGATCTCCCTGGATGAGGCCTGTGCTGGAGGGCATGTGTTGGTGGTCTAGCTGTCGGTCAACGTGTGTTTGTGTGTGTGACCGCTATAGCTCTGAGCCAACGCCATTGTTTTTCCCAGCAGCCTTTGGGACAGTAATGAGTTTTCTCACAGCTCCGTGACCTGTGACTCACAGGGGAGGATGGAGGCGGCTGTAGGAGGAGGAGGAGGAGGAGGCTGCATTGCGGCTTCATCAACCTCCAAACTGCCCTTTTGTGCTGTCATCATGATGTCACTTCCTGCTATTGCTGTTGGCCTGTGGCCCAGGGTTAGAGGTGTACTCTAGGTTTGAGTGGTGGAAGTGTTTCAACTGTTACTCGGGATCTTAAAGCAAGCAGGAAAGTTTCCTCTGTGCAGACTGGATGAGGCAAGCCTGCAAGATGCTGACATGCTGAAAGAATTTCAATTGTATTTGTGTATCAACACCCAGTGGCCTCAGGGTACATCACTGCCAACAGACCCAAATCCATTAGATGTTGTTTATGTAAGCTGGCAGTTTCAGTGAAGACTGGAAAACATTGGAGGATATGGACACTTAATGTCAGGTTTATCTTGACTAAAATATGAACTATTCACAATATTATTTTGATACATTTGGAAAAAAAAAATCATCTTTTAAATTCTTAAAATTGCTCTTAAAACACTTCAACATTACTTTAACATACTTACATTTTCTTACATTTTGATGGGATACTTAATATTTAGTTAAGAAGAAGAAATTAGAATATTAAACTCGAGAAAGAAACTTAGAGAGCACAATTCTCTGCCAGGGTTGTTAAATTTCCCAGTGTCAGCACACTCCCCTATTCCACAAGGTTATTTTAAAAAATAAAACATCAAATCCTCCAAAATTGTCAGCAAAATTCATCATTTAATTTTTTTGTTGTGCTGCTCACAGACGGACAAATGCAGCCACAACATAGCCTCCTTGGCAGATATAATAAGATTATTAAAAACAATTAGGTCGCGTAATTACTCCTGGAACGCCAAAATAACTCACCAGGACTGTTAATCGTTGAGCTACTATGATCGACTTATTGTGAGCGCCTTTTAGTTGCAATGTGCACAATTCGATAAGAAAAGGTGAGATATTTCCAGAGTAAATACCAAATGCCTGGAAACAACACATTTACTTCACAAACTTTTAAACAAAATCTTCCCTCTTCCCAGCATGTGCTGAACTCTACCACAGAATAAAGATTTAAAAAAAATAAATAGTATGCATGTATTGTGTTACCCTGTCTGTATGTAGGGCCATTGTTTGACAAAATGTCAGGTCAAATACCAGGATTACGTACTCTTGAACTTGGAGTAGAGATATCTGTTGTAAGGTGTGACCTGTTGCACAAAGTGGGACTGTCATAAAAGTTTTGCAAGACGTGTGATTTCCTTGTTGCACATCCTGCTGGTGGTTAGTGTTGTTCTTTGGTACAAGCCATTAGCCTGGCTGTACCACTTTAAATGTGCTCAGCGCGTGGTAGGGTTGTCTATCACAAATAGGTCAAGTGCACACAAGTAAATATTTTTGAATTTATTTGTCAACAACACAGGCTCGTTGTAAGTTTCCTGCTTTTGTTGTTTCATTAATGTCTTGTTGGCTTCACCTTTTAGTCTTTCAAACCTCTGCTCTTCTTTCTGCCCAGGAAGCTTTTTGTTTCCCACTCTGCAGTCTCACCACACTTAACACAGTAAAAAGAATATTGTCGTTTTTTTGTTGGTGTTTTTAATTTTTGTCTCTTTAAGCAGGTTTTATTTGCAGAGAAATGCCTCCCTCCCCTCCACCTCCATACTGCTGTTGTCCCATTCTAGTTAGCATAACCCTATAGATAATATTTCCCCCTAACCACTGAGCTTACTAATACTAGCTGTGCAGGTTCTGCCATCATCTGTATGCTTGTGTGATTACATCCATGCTACTTTGTTTTACTTTTAAAACACATTTTTACGATAGAAATGATCTACGTCTAGACGCATGTTGTAACTTAATCTGTGTCCATGCTAACATGGCTAAAAACACATGTTGTGCAAATGGGGTGAGCGTTTCAAGGAACAATTCTCATCAAATATTTGTCAGGATTATTAGCCAGATAATCAACTATCCCTCACAACATGACTTTTCTACACATTAAGAAAGCATTAGCTCTGCAGCCAAACCTACACAACCAACCGTGAGAGCTAGTGGGATATATGCAAGGTTAGGCTTAAAGGAGCAGCTACGAGGTGCATTTAATGACCCCAGGAAATTGCATTGCTTCTGTGGGGTCCACAGTGTGCTGAGATCAGAGGAGCAGTTTCAAGATGTGTTTCAGGATCAACAAACCTGTTAAATCACTTCTGCAAATGTGCATTCAGTCCACTAACTGCTGCTGCCACCTTCTGGTAATAGATGCACTATAAATCAATGCTATCATAGATAAAAACATTGTATCTTTTTAAATCGCCTTTACTGATAACTAATAACTACTTTTTATCATCAAACTAATTATAATGCCCTTCACTGACAACAAACAGGAAGTTGATTCTTTCCTCTGCAGTTTTTTTCCTTAGTATAAGCAAGTGTTGCTGATGAGAAACGATAACAGTGAAAACTGTTTATATATGTAAAACTGAAACTGTGCAAGGAAGTGTTTTTTGGAACTTGTTGGGTGTTTTTTTACAGTTGATAGTCGAGTTGCGGTTGATTAAAAAACTAGTTGGAAAGTAAATTCAGGGAACTGTGTCACGGTTTCTAAAATGCCACCCCAGAGTTTTGAAATGAAATTGAAGCTGGCAGCATTTTCAAAATTATCCATTCAAGGGAGGCTCTAAAATGCTGGGGTAGTGTGGATGACAGGCGTATTCAGAACTGATGTGTTTTATTTTAAACAAAAACAGAATGGTATGGATGTAGCCTTGAGTAAAACACACACAAAAAGCACAAAAGCACACTATTAAGGGCTTGGCTCATTCCAAATGAATGTTGGTGGTTAACACGTTAAATCATGCATTAACACGGTGCCGTCTCCACCATGACTGTGTAACAGGAGCAGAGTGGCACTCCTCCTCACAGCTCATGGACAGGAGAGGAACTCTAAAGGGAGTTGGGGGGGGGGGGATTAAGATTAGGTTGGGGCTCGGACAAATTGTGGTGTCTTTGCGAGGTTGCGGCGGCCTAAACTTGACCCCTCTGACCCAGTCACAGCAGTCACAGACTGGACTCAGGCTGGACTCAGAGGTCAAAGCATCATCTGTTGGAATCTGTTTCTGTCTGCTGAACCATGTCTTGGTCTAGGAGTCAGAGGAGAAAGAATAAAAAATTGGATTGGGGATTATTTCCCACCAAAGTCTTTACCCCTTCTAATAAAGGCAGCTTGGTGTCTGCTGTTTCAGCTGTGGTTCTGCTGTAGTGTTCTATTCTTTGTGTCACACAAGAACTAGTCATTTCCTGCTGTCAGGGGGAAACAGTAATGTGGTTTACTGGCCTTCATTGTGGTAGTACTAACATTGATGATCATCATGAAAGCAATAATAACCACAGTATCACCTAGGGCTGAGCAATATGGCTTACATATAATACTTAGATAGTTTTCGGCCATGTCCAAATATGCAAGATCTAGATCTCTAAGGCTGCACGTGGAGCTCATCAAAAGTTTACTTTTTAGAGGATTGTGCTTCTCACCAAACTGTGATTGAAAATGATCTCTTTATTATCTGTTGCATATTTAAAATACACTCGTACACTTTAATTTTTAGATAATGTCTGGTGTATTTTATATTCCTTAAATTTTTGTTTTTTATTTGCCATTGTAAGAAGAAACAATCAAAATAAAGTTGAATAATTGATCTTTTTTTCTAATTGAAATTGTAGTTTGAAAATGGCTGTATTTTAATTGTTATAATTTTATTTTTCTGTACTCAGTCCCACTTTACAGTATGCATTACAATATAGTTGCAAATATTTTAATTGTAGCCCATGTGCTAAAGCTACAAGTTTTAAATCTGTAACAGTAAATATTAAACTGAAGCTTGAATTGAAATCACAGCATCTCACAGCATCAAAAATCACAATTATTTTTTCCAAAATGATTCAGTCCTAAATGAAATTGGCTTTAATTTTGTCAAGTACTGTCGTAAAACACAAATATCAGGCTTTAAACTGAAGAGGAGCTGTTAACTGACTTTTACTTTCGAGTTTTATTCCAATTCCTTGTATTTTTATTCAAATTTTAATTTAATATTGAAATATTTGTCACAGATGCCATTTCACAACACGAAGATTTCAAGATATATTGCCCAGCCCTAGTTTCACTCAATATTGAATCATGTTAAGAGCTTCTTGATCCATTGCCTCACTCACTCACTCACTCACTCACTCACTCACTCACTCACTCACTCACTCACTCACTCACTCACTCACTCACTCGTAACCCAGATTCTCTTTCACCAAACAAGAACCTCCAAATCAAGTCCCTTCCTGCAGGCTCCAAACCATTTTTAGATTTCCTAGGTAACATTTTCATGCCTTGTTCCTCCCTCCGTCTCCTCCTTCCCTCTCACCCTCCCTCCAGGACAGGAAATTCTTCAAAGGATTCTTTGCAAAAGTAAGTTATTGCTTTGTGTGTCTGAGTGTTTTTCTCCTCATTACTAGCCTTATTTTTATTTTTTGTCTTTCCTCTCACGTAACACTTCACCCTTTTATTATATCGGAAGGCTGGAGGAAACACAGAGAGAGAGAGAGACAGTGATGCACGGGATAAATCTTTCTGGACACAAACACAATGATGCATGTGTGTGTGTGTGAGAGAGAGGTGGGGTGGTTTAGACTGGGGTAAGGCACTTTCTTGTGTGTTTTTCTCTGTGTTTGTGTGTATTTTCTTCTACGTTAACAGGTATATGTGCCTTCTCCCCTTAGCCCTTTATCCATGATCCAGGAATGGTACAATGAGGTGCTTGTGTGAATGAGCGTTTCCCTTTTTTGTGCACACACACAGATTATTTTTGATTGTCTAACCAGTGAGGTCACCACTGTAAACGGCATCAGTGCACCACGTCTCATGCCAATCTTTTAGTTTCTTTTATGGAAGTGTGGGTATAGTGGATGATGCAGGACTCAGACAAACAAACTCCTAATGTGTGTCACCTCCTTTTGTCTCTTACCTGGTGTTTTCTTTATTCACAGGTGTGTGTGTGTGTGAGTGTGTTTTAAAGGTACTAAGGATTGGTACAAAGGGAAGCGAGTAAGTTTTATTTCTTTCTTAACTCGTGCCTCTTCCTTTTGTGTGTTTGCAGGCTGGAAAGAAGCCAGTGCGGGCTGTGTTGTGGGTGTCGGCAGATGGGCTTCGTGTTGTAGACGACAAAACAAAGGTAATGAGTCCCTTCAGTCTTTTATTACAGGCTTGATCAAAAAACAAAGGGCTGTAGGAGGATGCACACGTGGCTTTTGCAGCGTTGGAGCTGGAAGCTGCTGATCTGCAGCAGCAGCAGCAGCAGCAGCAGTTAATAATGGTTATGAAGCCACCAAACGTCTGGTTTGGTGACCTTCAAGTGGCCTCATTCAGAAATATGTGGTCATTACACCTGCAGGAGAGGCTTTGAGTTGAGCAACCGGTATCAGTTAAGGTTACATTGACACCTGCTGGATAGCACTGGTACTGCAACAGTGTCAGAGCACCCGCTGGCTGAACTGTCGTGACGAGAACACACGCATTTCATGTAAAGTGTTTTTGTTTTTAAAAGGTAGAAGGTGAGAACAAACGGAACGATACTCAGTAGAGCACAAAGCTCAGCCAAGGCCCAACAGGACACGACATTTCAGTCAAGCCTTATAGCTAAGCCAACTTCTGGATCTGCGGCTTTATCTAGAGCCACATCAAAATGAATTTTTTTTATCCTCGGCCCATACAAAATCCCTCACTAAATTAAAAACAATTAAAGAACACGGATGGAAACTTCACCTCTTTCGTCAAGGCAACAAAAAAAGCTTTTTAAAATACATACTGGACATTTAGATTGTGTCTAAGAATAAACTTTAACATGCATAGTTTTAAATGTATACAGTTTAAAGAACATCTGTCTGAGGGCTGTCTTTTCCTCAGCAGGTTAACTGTGTTTGCTTCTGTGCATATGAAGATTTTTGAGTGGGGGAAAATGTGATTTTTACTGTTAAAAAATGTAAATTTTTAAACTGTGGACATGTTGCTACACTGCTTGTGTGGGCAAAATACCATGTAGAGCCATGGTTCTCAAATTGTGGCACATGAGCTTCCTCTGGTGGTACTTGGAGGAAAATCTGAAATGCTCTTCTGCTGTATAAACCAGGCTATGTGATCGGAGTGGAGTGCGTAGAAAATGAAACAAATTACAAAAAAATAATAATAATAATTAAAGACACCTTATTTCTCGCTCCATTTTAATCTAATTTCACTTCACCAATGTTCCAGTGTAAATGGAAGGCAGCCATTTTAGCCTCTGCAGGCTGGATAACTGTCAGGAGAGACGTTATTTAAAGCAACACAGGTTGTTCACCCCTTCACTCAGTTTCAGGTTAATTTCACCTGAGTCGAGGTGTGAAAGGGTGACCTCAGAGACACAGTCGATCCTTTTTTGGAGGACAGCTCAGGACAGTATTGTAGGTGTCAAAGGCCGCCTCCTTTGTTGAGTGATGGTGTCTCCAGGTTAACATAAATTACCTGTCTCACACCATCTGTGTTCCCTGGTAGAACATGAACATTCTCATCATTGTCCTTTGTCCTTCAGCCGTAGATGGACAGCTGAGACCTGTCCAGATGAGCTGGCTCTTCTGTGCTGTGCCATGTGTTTGTTTGGTTTCCCCAAAGTAAAGATCAGGACAGTCCTCATTACAATGCGGACTCATTCCACCACGTTGCACTACAGAGAATGGAAGGAAATGATTCCTGCTGGTTGCCATCAAACTCTTTATTTCATCCTTCAGGGTGTCAATCACTTCACACCAGTAGACTGCAATTAGATTAATTTCCATGAGCCAAATGACACTGTCAATAGTTTGTGCAAAAACAAATTCTTCTATATGCACTGCTGCTACGGAGAATAACGGTGCTCTTATAAACCCTGTGGGTTTGGCAGAATAATTACAGTTTGAACGGTTCTCTCTTGTCATTTATTATTGTCACTGAACCTCAAAGGTCATATTTGTCTTACACGGCACATATTGAATGTTAATTTTCTATATTTTATTTGTTTCTGATATTGTGCCCGTTAATCTTATTCCTTATTTTCTCTTCATGAGTGTTATCTAAATGTGAAGGAGCAAATGGAACACACCCGTTTTAAGTTAATCATCTAGGATTTGATTAAGTGCTGTAGTTTTTGAATAGATACTGTTGTAATCCTTGCCTGGTGACTTGGTCTGTTCTGTTATTAATTTTTAAATCCAGTACCTTTTACAACAAGAAGACCCAGGTTCGAGACAGGGTTTTCTCCAGGTTCTCTGGTGTCCACTGGTCCAAAAACATTCAGATTTTGCGATTAGGCAAATTGGATACTGTAAATTGACTGCAATTGTGAGGGTGAGAGTGGATGGTTGTTTGTCTCTTTGTGGCCCTGCAATAAATCCAGGATCTATTCACTGTTGCTCTTTTAAGTGAGTGATGGTTGGAGTTTGGTACAGACTCTTCTGGAGCTGATGGTAGTTCAGTTATTCGAGCACCCTTGTGTGTAAACAGTCTCACTGAAGCGCTGTTCACCGTGCAGTCACTCATCCCACATGTTAAAACTCACTTGTGTGAGAGCCACTTAACCCTGACGGTACGATCTAAGCTCGTGAAATTAAAATGCTTGTTCTTCTCTTTTTTACTTTTACTTTTATTTGCAGGACCTGATTTTAGACCAGACAATAGAGAAGGTGTCGTTCTGCGCTCCGGACCGGAACTTTGAGAGAGCGTTTTCTTACATCTGCAGGGACGGCACCACGCGACGCTGGATCTGCCATTGTTTTATGGCCATCAAAGACTCAGTGAGAAAAACACAGTGAAGCTCCATCACTGACACTGAACTGCTGAGTGAAAGGCTCTGTTTACTGTAGAACTCCACCATGCCCATGGAATGTCTCCAGCACAAACAGATGGCTCTGCACAACACACAGCACATGACATCACAGTATATCGGTAGAACATATATATTATTGAATGTAATGATTAATGCAGTGCTACCATTGGAAAACATAGTATTAATTATAAACACCATCATATATTTTAAATAAACTGTACACCAGTAACGATCATTTAAAAAAGGAAAATTTTATTTCCTATTGTTGCTTCTGTTTGCTACTGATTTTTTTATTTATTTAATTAGGGTTGGGTTTCTTTTGGCATTGATTTTCACTGCCCAACTTTAGATCTAATGGCTGTTATGTAATGTGTTTACTCAAGAAGAATTTGTAAGTAGTCATAAAAATTGTGTAATTACTTCAAAATCACAGCGTGACGTTATATTAACGTCACGCTGTGATGTTTGTTGTTTTCTGTGTTCACTGTGTTTTGTTGTTCTCTTTTCAGGGTGAGCGTCTCAGTCACGCTGTAGGTTGTGCATTCGCCGCCTGCCTGGAGCGAAAACAGAAACGGGAGAAGGAGTGCGGCGTCACGGCAACCTTTGACGCCAACAGAACCACTTTCACCCGCGAGGGCTCGTTTCGGGTTACTACGGCAACAGAGGCTGCCGAGCGGGAGGAAGTCATGAGGCAACTACAGGACGCTAAAAAAGGTCTGCATTTGTTCAGTTTAACCAAGAATCTCTGATCTTTTATGAAACTTCTATTTGAAGTTGAGCAGCGATGAATTTTGATAATTCAAATTTCTAATGTAATTTAATGTTTATATTAAAGCTGCAGTGCATGACTTTTGGTGACTATTATGCTTCATCTTCATGCACAGAAGCAATCCAGCACCATTTGTTTGTTGCATCTTTCATATGAAAACAGGCTCTGTCAAGCAATACTATCAGACCTGAATGAGGGAGCGTTTGTGTGTATACAGCAGCAGTGCAGGGTTGGGCGGGGACAAGAAGCCTTTATCTTGTCAAAAGGAGCAGTAGCATTCACTTCTGAAGCTTCTCATGGTCACTTCTTTGTGTTTTCACTCGTACTTCATCCCGTTTGCAGTTTCTTTGCTCACACATTGTTGCTTTTGCCTCAACATAAGCCAAGTTGCTTCAATTTCATACGAGAGTTGGACTTAATCATTGTTTACCTGAATGTAACGTACATTTGTTGATATTTGAAAGTCACGCACCTCAGTTTTGAGCAAAGGTTTGTGTTATATTGAATCACATCATTTCTCAGTAGCTCATGTTACCTAGGTACATATTGAGTTGCCTCTAAATGAGAGACGCACGCCCCCAGTGAGAAAGCTTCCATTGGATTTGTTTGGGATTTCTTGCGACAGCTGGTATTTTCTTTGAGGTATGATTGTGTTAACATTGCCCTTCTCTGACGGCAGACACAGACGTGAAGGTTGCTGTGAACTCGGCCATTAGTGTGACAAACTCGTCAGGACACCAGACAGGCGGTTCATCACCCCCCTCGTCCTCCCCGCCTCTCTCCATGTCCTCGCTGGGACCTCAGGCCATTCCCCGCAGGCACGCGCCAGCTGAGGCTCTGGCCAGGCAGGGCTCCTTCAGAGGTTTCCCCGCCCTCAGTCAGAAAACGTCTCCCTTCAAACGACAGCTGTCGCTGCGCATGAACGAGCTGCCATCCAACATGCAGCGCAAGTCTGACTTCCCCATGAAAAACACAGGTGAATCTCGGTGTTTCTCCACTGTTGATCTTTAGAAAAACGGTGCAGCTGAAATATAGATTTTCTTTTTTTTTTTCTCCCCCTCCATCTGATGAATTATAAGTTGAATAATAAGACAGAATTGTCACACTCAAACATTTATTGAACAACAACATTTTAAGTCTGTATTGCAGTGCACATACAGTATATATTTTAAAGATGCAGTGTCATTTTTTTCCCCCCCGTTTAAACTCAGTTTTTTTTCCTCTGGTGTCCTCCTATAGTTCCTGAGGTGGAAGGTGAAGGTGACAGCATCAGTTCGTTGTGTACTCAGATCACAACAGCGTTCAGTGGACCTCCAGAAGATCCCTTCTCCTCAGCACCGATGCCCAAACCAGCCTCATCCCCACAGTCTCCCGTTGCACCAGGTAAAACCTTGTGTCACAGCCTTCAGTGTCTAACACGTTAGTGAACGTTAACAGCTGAATAACACTTTTTTTTTTTTTCCTGACCCGCTGTGTTATGTAAGATGCTTCGATTGAATTGATGCGTTTCATCTACATATTGCTCTCCTGTAGCTTTGAAATGCCAATTACGCAGTAAAACATACATTTTAGTTTCCTGGAGCTTTTAAGATAAGCGTGTAAAGGACTGAACAAAGCCTGAAATCAGCTTTTTTTTCCACTTGCAAAGCAGAACTGCTAAATTTAGTAACAGAATTACTGGTTGTTCACTTGGAATTATTTCTGGGCAACACTCCCATTCTTTCCATCCCATTCATTTTGGCTTCATTTATAGGCAATATATCTGCATAGAAAATGAATAGGGTTAAATTACGTTACTTGCAGCTCAAATTTGTTGTATTGAACATTTGCCTGCACACTGTTTGTCCTAATTAAATCCATACTGTTTAATTTGTGTGATTAACACTTGTTAATGACACAGTAGCATTGTGCATGTCTAACCTTAAGACCGACGCACGCCACTCAAGCTTGCTTTGTACTAGCATCTGTGTTTTATCTGCTGTAGTGAACGGCACAGCTCCTGCCTACTCTGTTGCGGCTACTGCTGTTGCCGTCACTGCTGCTGCTACTGCTGCTGCTGCTAACCCTCCAGTCATGGCTCCTGCTCTGCCTGCTCGAGAAACTAACCCTTGGGCCAAAGCCCCAGCAGGAGCCCCGGCCTCAGCACAGCCAGGTAAGCAGCTCAGCAGGAAGGATAAATGACGCTCTGAGAGGATCATGAAATGAATAATAAGTGATATGGACATTACAATGGGCATTTCTCTCATGTCACAGCACATACTACACACGTATGTTAATCTATGTGTACAATTGCTTTTTTGTAGCCTTAGACATGTATTTACTGTAGGCAAGTGCAAGCAGAAGTTTTCAAACCAAAGTTGTGAAACTGATCTACAGGTGACCGTGACGGAGCACGTGTTCTGAACAACAGATGTTAATCATCAAGTAGTTTGAACTTCTTATCAACTAGGTCAGGAGCTCAAGCTGCAGCAGAGACTTACACTCACCAGCCGCTTTATTAGGTACACAGTATAAAAAGTAGTAGGGGTGGCACCTGGTGTGGTCTTCTCCTCCAGGGTTGTGTTTCCAGAGATGGTCTTCTACATACATTGTTTCTAAAATGTGGTTATTTTAGTTACCGTTCAAAGTCACTTAAACTGCCCTTTTTCCTCATTCTGGTGGTTAGACTTGACCATGTCCATATGCCCAAATGCATTGAGTTGCTGCTGTGAGATATATAATTGCTTAAATATTTGCAGCTGAACAGATGTGCTTAATAAAGTGGCCTGTGAGTATTAAGCTCAATTTAAGATTTTTAAAACCCAGAGGGACTGATTGCTGCTGTTTGTGTGAGAAAAAGAGTCCTTCTGTACCTCCTCAGTCATAACTGAGTCAAATCTGAACACACCTTGTCAAACAAGGTGAATATTTATTTATTTACTTACACTTTACATATTCCCGAGAGCAGCTCTGCTCTTTTTAACTTTAAAACTTGACTGAGAATCAACACTTTTAAAAATTTCTTCCGTGTCAAAGTAAATCAGGGATGATTTTTGTTATATTTGTTCTTTTAATGCTGCCATCTTAACAAATTAACATTTTTCATCTATAAATGTCATCATTAACACACTATATTTGGTGTTTTCTTTCAATTTCATTCAGCTAATCATTTTTTTTTTCTTAACGATGTTGAAAACAGGAAGTGACTGGTCCTCTCCTGCTCCGGCGATTGTAGCCCCTCCTTCGTCCTCCCCAGTCATGCCCTCTCATAAACGCACACCATCAGAAGCAGACCGATGGTTGGACGAAGTCACCAAGTCTGTCCGAGCTCCACAGCCCAATCCGATCATGGTCGCGGCGTCGCCCCCCACTCAGCAGTTCTCCGCCCCAATGCCGATTCCTGTGGCGACCGTTCCTCCTGTTCCCTTCATGCCCTCACTGCCCCCTGCTGTGCCCATCCTGCCCACCCGACAGCTCGGCTTCCAGGCTCAGGCTCCGGCCTCTTATCCAATGTCCAACGGGCTGCCGTTCCCGCAGCCCACCGGGCCCGTGTTCGGCATCACTCCCTCACAGATGGTGGCTAACGTGTTTGGTTCGGCCACGCAACCCCAGTCGTTCTCCGTCCCGGCCCCGACGACGGCGCAGCGCGACGCCCCAGTCGTCGGCAATGTCAGCCCGTTCATCAAACCGCCGCAGTCCACCGCTGTGACCACCGCTCACCTACAGTCGTCCAACGGTAACGCCACCTTCAACGGCGCGGACAACTGGGCCGCCTCGTCCCAGCTCGCTCCATCCTCCCCTACCATCCAGCCTCCTCCACAGCAGCCGGAAGATGCCTTTGAGGCCCAGTGGGCGGCGTTGGAGAGCCGCTCGCGCCAGCGTACCTCGCCCTCCCCGACGAATCCCTTCTCCACCGAGCTGCACAAGACCTTTGAGATCCAGCTCTGAAGACTGTGCTGTGACATGAGAGAGTGAGAACAAGTGGGTGACTGACTACAGAGGGAGGGAGAGGGGAACGTCTGTCCCCCACCCCCGCCTCTCTTCATCATCTCACTTTCAGTGGACAAAGTAGAAAAGATGCAGCAGACAGTGGAGAGTGAGGGGTGGAATCGACAGGGAGCAGAAATCTGCGATGGGAGGAGAAGAAGAAGAAGAAGAAGAAGAAGAAGAAGAAGAAGAAGAAGAAGAAGAAGATGCTCCCCAGGCATTTCATTAGCATCGTCTGTATTGTTTTGTTGTTGCCGCGGAGGGCAAGGTCACCGTTACCCTGTGGAACATCTGCGCGGAGCCACGCCCCCCGTCCACGCGCAGGGCTGGTGCCCCCCGTCCCCTTCCTCCCTTTGAACTCCAGCGCCCCCTGTTGAAAGGACGAGACCTTCCCTCGCCCTGGCAGACAGAGGAACTGCAGCACTGAGAGAACTCGAGCTTCCACATGAGTAGTTCTCGTTAATAACTTTCCAATCAGTAGAATGGAGCGAGACAATGCCAAAATCTTTATTTTTATGCATTAAGTATATTTTAAATAGCTTTGGAATCTTAACAGAAGAGTTGTAAGTAATCTTGCCAAAGGCACGGGCTTGCTATACAATGAGACGAGTTGATGTCGGTGTATACAAGAAATGACCCTATATATTATACATAAATATATATATATATATCTATAAAGAATCTATACTGTACACACACAGCTCACAGCAGTGCTAATTTTTAATGTGATGTAAAGAGAATTTGTGAAGGGACAGCTGCTTTACTGTTGTGTTTTACTGTTTTATTATTATTATTATTTTTTTTTTTTTTTTTTTTGAAGTTGCCGTCTACTGCATCCTGTGACTGGATGTCAAGCATCTCACTGTAAATACAGTATCATTGCAAAAACAATCAGCGTGGAGATGGTGGTGGTGGTGGTGCCCGACTGGTTGCCTGTCTTACCTGTACTTTGTTTTAAATAGTTTAGTATGCATCAGTAGTTAACATTTTACTCCCTCTGTCTTCATTGTCATTCTTTTTTGTGTGTTAACAATCATGTTTTTCTTTTTTATTTAACATGTCTTCTTCACGTCTTTTTTTTTTTTTTTTTTTTACTTTTTTTTTTTTTTTTTTTTGCACAAACGCTAAAGTAGACGATTTGACTTCACAGGTGCGAAGTTGATCAACATGTTTTAATACACTTGTGTTGGTGCAGATGTGGAGATGCTGCATGCTGTTCTGTCCATCAGCAGACAAAACTACAGTGAGATCAAAAAAAACCACTTCATCGCTCACTGTCTAATTTCTCTCTGTCGTGTGTCTGTTTTTTTTTTTTTTTTTTTTATCAAACCTGTGAATATGATCTGTTCTCTGATCTATCCCCCCCCATTTTGTAATTAATTCACTACTTTATTCCACTTCTTTGGAGAAATACTGAAGCTAAAAGATTGAATAAATTGATGGTGGTAGAGGAAAGACTGGCCTGAGTCCTTGAAAAAGAAAAACAAAGTGTGTGTGTGTTTCAAATCATTTCAACACTGATGATGGAGCAAGTGTCATTACTCAGGGCACGAACTAGAGCTGAAACTGAAAATATTTAAAAAATCATTTTATTTATCAAACAAAAATGACCAGTATTTACTTTTTTCCTGCCTAATATTAGTTTTGAGTCACTGTAAGTAAGTAATTTGGTTTTGACAAGAACTAAGAAGATATTCATGTAACTTTTTTATTTGCAGTTCACTGCATTTCATTCAATTGTTGTTTTAATAAATTGTATTCATTTAGGTGTAGCCATTATGCAGAATGTGTGCTAAATACTGAAAATATTTCATGACACTGAAGGAGAGTCAACCAATGAAAAGGTTGACATCATTTTTTTTTTTTTGTTGAATTCTGTTTACAGTTATACGCAGCAGAGCGAGTACAACAAATTTTGCATTAATATGTAGCATTTTGACACTTAAGAATTGATCATGGTGAATTTCCATTTGGGGATAATAATCATAAACTGATAAAACATAAATATTTTTTCATGAGAGACTTTTAAATGCTGTCTACGTCTCCAACCCACAGTCCAAGTTATTTATTTTGAAGTGTCAAATAACCTGTTATTTTGTAACAGGTTTGTAACAGGTTATTTTTTGGTAACAAAAGTCACTTTTGTGTTTTCTCCTGTAATAACAATAATTCAGCTGCTCCTACTGTATCCATAAGATTGTAGAACATTTCTGTTTTTTTGTTGTAGAAAGGAGCACTTATATTTAATACAGACATTTTACATGTGCAAAATGCGTGTGATGCCTAAAAGCTAGAAAGGTAAAGAAGAGCCAAAGCAATACCATGAAGTACAGGACAGTTTAAAGGTAAAATGGCAGATAAGAGATTTAACAAATTATAACAGCTTTAACTACTTTGCATTTTAAGATAAACATGCAGCTTGCATGTTTATTTTCAGCCTTAGTTTATTTATCAAAACAACGCTATGACTTCCCGCAACTGCTTAAATCGGGGGTTTCACACTCCAACTAGTCCAACTATATCACAACATTCCATATTATTTACAGTCATTCAAAATAAAAGTGTCTGATTTGATATGGGATAATAAATACAACTACAGAACTTACTTATTACAACTTGATATTAAGTAGAGGGCCGCATGAGATTGATTTGGGGGGCCGCAAGTGGCTGAAATGGTCTGTGGTGTTGTTGGTCCATCCATCCGCAGGGTGGCGCTGTCCGCAGAGCGACGCCGCGGTGCAGCAGCGGCGATATAAATGCAGGCAGGAAAACATGGGCTAGTTTTGCAAACAGAAACAGTTGTACATGTGTTTATCAGACTGGCTTCGTGCTAACGTCAAGGTAAGACTTGCATTTTAATAATAATTGTTTTACAGTGTTTTTTTTTTTTTTCTTTACCCGTCGTTGTCGTTCACACGTTTATCCAGTCCACATCAACGTCACGCGCTGCAGAGTTTAAAGAATTAGCGAGTTACCCGGCTAGCTGTGGTGTTTAAACCAGGCTAACCGAGCTTTAACGTTGCGTTAACGAGAACAACTGAACACAATCACGACAGAATATAATGTCACGTCTTTATTACATATTACTAAGACATTAAGACGTTTATTTATTTTAGTAAAACCGGCTAATACCAGCAGAAGTTGTAGTTAATGCTAGCTAGCTGCTAAGGAAAGGTAAACTTTCATGGGTAAATTGTAACTCACTAAAGTGTATAATTTATAATGAATCGTCACCGACACTTGAGTAACTTTAACGCTCGCGGTTGTTATGAACATTTGTGTTTTGCGAACAGTGTGACTGGTTGTTTTTTTGGTGTCATTAGCGTCTGCGTGAATGACGTTAGCGGTTGGCTAACTTCACCTGTGACCCCACTTGACGTCAGTCAGCATAACGTTGTAATGCATCTGCAAGCGTGTGTTTTGAATCGTACTCTATTTCATAATCGCATAATGCGTCTATTATTTTGTCGATTAATTGTTTGGTCCGTCAAATGTCAGGAAAATTTAAAAAAAATATATATATTAATCGGTGTTTCTCAAATATGAAAATGATGATGATCATATCTTGACCGTGATTTAAGTTTTAATGATTTCTTTGCCATATGGAGCAAAGGAAACAAAATATTCACATTTAAGCAGCTGAAAAATCATAAACTGTAATCATAATCATAATGATTAATGACATAATGATCCTAATCATAAACATAATTAATGAAAAAAACATTCAAACCGATTAATCATTTATCAAAATGGTTGACAATTAATTTATTTAATAATCGACTAATCATTGCATCCCTAAAGCATGGTGTTTAATTCATACTCAATTGTTTACTGGAGCAAGATAATTTGGTGGAAAATACTTAAATGCCATGTTCATGGATGTAAACGGAGAAACATTTTAATGATGAGCTACAGCATCATGCAGGGCAGCATCGAATGATTATTTTCATAATCAATTTGCTGATTATTTTCTTGATTAATTGAATACTTGTTTGGTCCAGTAAATGTCAGAACATGTTAAAAATGTTGATCAGTTTTTCCCAAACCTCAAAATGATGATCTCTTAAAATGAATCAGTCTTTAATGATTTCTAATAAAACCAGAAAGCATTCACATTTAAGAAGCTAAAAAAAACAACAAAGAACTTGTTTTAATTATTTAAAAAAAAACACTGAAACTGCTCTAATAATTATCAAAATAGTTGAGATGATTAATATCATAATCATGGTTGATTATTTGAAGTGTTATTGATTTTTAAATGATTTTCGAATATTAACAAGATATGAATTTAATTGTTTCTAACATGGAGATGGTACATTTTAATTGGACACAATGTAAAATAGATTGGATAAATTACAGTATTTAAAACTAGCTAAATACTGAGAAGCTAAATAGGTAAAATGTTACCTACTTGTTTATTTTATAGATTTTCCACATCAGTTTATTTTTAGTCACTCATTTCAGATTCCTGCAGGCATTAGTAGCCCAGCCAAAACTGTTTGGGTATTTCTGTTTGCTTGTTTTCTTTCTAAGAACTCTTGATTTGTACTTTTCAGCCTGTTGAAAATCACTACAAGTCACCATGTCTCATCGAGGGCCTTTAACTGCTGTCATATCAACAATACTGGGGGCGACACTGGGAGGGCTGTTCATATGGCGAGTTTACCGAACAAAAAGGAAGAATCTGCCTTCTGTCCAGAAGGTGGATGAAAGTGTGGAGGCTCCGTGTCCCTTGAAAAAGGAGAACCCACATGTGGAGTGTCGATTCCAACCTCAGAACCTTGAAGAGAAACTCCTCCCGCCTCCTCCTCCTCCGCCGCCGCCTCCTCCTCCTGTACAGATCCCTTCCTCTGAACAGCTGCTGGGAGTGAAACCAGTCATGGTGAGCTCCGAGGAGGAATGGCAGCAGCTGTGGCCACTGATGCGGGAGGAGCTGTCGGTCTTCCCCGTGCTGGGGCTCGACTGTGAATGGGTAAAGACCAACGGCGTAAGAGATAACTTTTGCATGCTTTCAAATACAAAGAGGAAAAATCCACCCTTAATGATTCAGCATATGTTGGAGCTCTTTTGTTTTTGGCCTACATTGCTTAGTCCTGTAGGTCACTGGCCACATTCAGGTGGTAAATAGTGAAGAGTGTTTTCTTAAAGTGCATGTAAAGGGATTCATTTATTTAAAATATAATTTGACTGAAAATGTTTTACTAACCACTTTGCCAAATTTGAATGATTAAAGGGGTTGCTAATTGTTCAGAAGTAAATGTCTACTTTAGCATTTGAGTTCCAGCTTAGTTGCCTTCTTATTCATACCGGCTGTGTAACAGTGTTGGGCAGATGAATGAACTTGGCTGCAGTGAAAACATGTAAACAGTCTAAACTGACACAGAGGAAGCAGAATTATGTCTTACGGTCATTTTTCGTTGTATTCCAGTTTATTTTCACTTGCATATGCTACACAGTGCTCAGCTGAAAATTCAGTCTTTGACAGTTTCACAATAGACGGCCTTTATTCCAAACACCAAAGGGTTGGAATTTTCCTCTAAAAAAACCTCCTCTTTTAACACTTTGAAGCGTCTCTGTCTCTTGTGTCTGACTGGGCTTCTGTTTCCTCGCCGCAGGTCTCCATGAAGGGCCAACCCTCCGCCGTCTCCCTCTTACAGTTGGCCTCATACTCGGGTCGGTGCATCCTGGTGAGGCTGCTGCCATTTCGCAGTGGTCAGCAGACCTTCCCGCTCAGCTTAATGGAAGTCCTTCGAGACCCCCGTGTTTTGAAAGTCGGTGTAGGTTGCTATGAAGATGGCAAACGGCTGACGCGCGACTACGGTCTTTCCCTGACGTGTACTGTCGACTTACGCTACCTTGCCTTAAGACAAAGGTACTGTTTGAGTAATGATGTTTGAAGCTCTCGTTTATTTTCATGAGCGCTGATGTGTTTTTTGTTAGGTCACACTACAAGAACTTCTTCATTGAAAGTGATTGTGTGCATTTGTCTCAATTTTCAGGCAAGCCAAAGTGACGAATGGCCTCAGTCTGAAGTCCCTGGCAGCAGATCTGTTGAATGTGTGTCTGGATAAATCTCTGGAGCTGCGCTGCAGTGACTGGGAAGCGGATGAACTGACCCTGGAGCAGGTACTGATTCTTTCAGATGCACTTAAATTAACAGAATAATTTAACAATGGTGTCTAATGTGATGGGGGTTTTTACCTGAGGGAAGTTGGAACCATAACTTACTTTTTGAAATGAACACTCCCAGTTTGTTTTATTGCGTCTCTGTGTCGGTGACTTCGTGGTTGGTGGTCTTCGTGCTTATTATTCTAAAATAATAAACACAAGATTTTTCATACAGTTTTCAGCATCTATGCTCTATAAGAAATATCAGTGACAGATTAAACAATCTGTAATGTGAGCTGCATTTAAAACCTGATTTTACTCAGCACAATTTAGTCATGTGACATTTTCTATTTATGCTTTCATGAAAAGGTCCAGTAATTTCCATGGTAACCACACATTCTGCTGTCTCTTGAACTTGCATTGTATCATCCTGATACACAGAATATCTTTCTATCCCTTTGCTTATTTTTATCCATATTTTCTTTGCATATTGCATAGATTTAAGAAATTGCTGATGAGTAAACTGAAGAGGAAGAGCGTTTAATCTTCTCCGGAGAAGGCAAACAAGTGCAAAAAAGAGAGTAAATAATACATTTAGATTTGTTTAATCATTGTGTGACATAATATGAAAAAAGCATCAAGACTTCTGTGGCTTATCATAGTATAAATATTGTTGTTTTCAGCTACTTGGAAATTGCTGGTCCTCTGATTCATACACCTTGGTGTAGCCATTAAAAGGTATAGTGTGTGGAAATTAGCATAAATGTTGATGATGGTATAGTTGCAGCTAAATATCCCTCACCTCAGCCTTCTCTGCCTAATGTGTTGAAGAACAAATGCAGCCTTCAGTTCGCATCAGAACTCAAAATATGTTTATTTTTACATTGTGGATAAGTTTAAAAACATGGTCCACAACAGCTGCCTGTGTAGAAGCTGATCATGCTTTTATTAATTGTAGGATAATGAAAAACAATAATTATTACAATCAGGTGATTGTACTCGCTAATAAATAAAATAAGCATAATTGTTTTATCTTTAGATTCTGCTTAAGGAAAAAGATGTCGCCTACATTATTTGTCTTGTGTGTTCCGTAGATGACCTATGCTGCCAGAGACGCCCAGGTGTCCATCGCTCTCTTCCTCCATCTCCTCGGCCTCCACGCTGAAGCCGGACCCGCCTCTTCCAGCGGGAGCTCCTACACTGAACTGGCCGCCCGCTGCCAGGGTCTGGTGGACGTTCCTTTCAGGGGCCGAGGAGACGGAGACGACGGCACCACCGATAAAGAGAGGAGACGAAGGGTGCGGAAACTACCCACTTATGAAAGCCCAGAGTCTGGAGATCAGCAAGTCCCAGACCCTCGAAAGAATAGCAAGAGGAAACCGCTGGGTGTGGGATATTCTGCCAGGTAACGGGGTGACTACACTTCAAAATACCAAAACACAGTTTGTACCAACATGTAGAAATTAGTGCTTGGTAATGTGACATAAATGATATAATTTTAAGCTGGGTCCAAAATAATGTTAACGCAGAGCTGGACACTGGCTTTCTTTGAGCTCATGAAAAGTTTTTAATTTTTTAGAGCTTTCTGCTTCTCAAAGGACAATGACTTACATTATAAATACTGTAATATATACTAAAATAAAACATATATATCTCAAATACACATGAATCTATGTATTACAGCCGTTTACGGTCCGTATTACACATTTGAAATACAGTTGTTGCCTTTAGTTTTAGATGGTATCAGGTTTATTTATTTGGATTTTTTAATGTTTTTTAAAAGGATAATTGCATGTATGAAACGATGACATTGCCTCTAAATATGGTCAAATTCCACTGTAACACAAATTATTAGGCTTTATACCACAATTCAAGATGGAAGTTGGTGGTTTTTTATGGATACTTTTTATGTAGATATTGAATTTAATATCATAATATTTCAATAAATGGTTTTATATTATCACTGCAACAGCCTTTAAAACCACGGAGAGCCATATAATGTCCACAATCTAAGGTATTATGTCTCTTGTCACAAGATTGATATAATATCTATATATTGCCGGGCCCTTGTAGTAGCATTTATTTATTGTTTTTGAATATTTGATCACTCTGGTGCAAGAGTAAAGAGCAAAAGGAAAGCTTCAAATGGAAGATGCCAGTTTCATCATCTAAAATAAAATGAATTACTTTTTAAAATGAGGCGAATCAGCCTCAAGTTGTTTTTTAAACCAACAGAAATCTTGTGCTCAGAACTCACTCACTGTCTCTTACAGGAAGTCTCCTCTCTACGACAACTGCTTCCTCTATGCTCCCGATGGTCAGCCACTGTGCACCTGCGACAAGAAGAAAGCAAAGTGGTACCTGGATAAAGGAATAGGAGGTAAGAAGAAACGGAAAGGTTCTTCAGATGCTTAATTCTGTATCTGTAAATCCTTAGCTTTTAACAGCAAACGTGAATCCACAGAGTGTGAATGTGACATAATGTAAATATGAGCAGGACGATAAGAGCAGGTCTGCTGTGATTCATCAAATACTAAATTAATTGTCAGTTATTTTGAGTAGTTGACAATAGTCAATTGAAAATTTAAAAAAGGCTGCAAGAGTAACCGATTAATAAATTAATCATCAACTATTTTAATAATTATTAGAGCAGTTTGGGTGTTTTTCAATAATTAAGACCATGTTTCTGACACTTCCGCTTCTTAAATGTAAATATTTTCTGGTTTCTTTGCTCCATATATTAAAGAAATTGAAATAATGTTTTGTTTGTGGACAAAATGGGACGTTTTGAGATCATTATTATTCCAAAGTTTGGGAAATTCAGATCATTTTTCATGAAAATAATCAACAGATTATTTGAGGATGGAAATAACCATTAGTTGCAGCTCAAACAGAGGAAGAGGGTCATTCCCAGATAACTTTGAATATAATTACATTTTGTTTGGGTTTTTGCTCTAATTCAAGAAAAAGGTATGGGCATCAGTGAAACATCTGTGCACACATACAGTACAGGCATATGTTGACTGAATAAAGTGCCTTATTTAAAGAAACGTTGCATATTGCACCTTATTTTGAAGTTTTTGTTCTAAGTTATTGAGGAAAGTGCGTGTGTGTGTGTGACCCAGTTCTTCAGAGTGAAGATCCTTTTGTTGTGAAGTTGCTGTTTGAGCCGTCGGGACGTCCTGACTCACAGCAGGATTATTATCTGACCGCCAAAGAGAACCTGTGTGTAGTGTGTGGCAAAGCAGATTCCTACATCAGGTGAGACGTCACTTTACCTCACGTTCTGTAGTTTTACTCCATAGTCTATTTCTTCACTAAGAGTCGGAACGCCCTGTTTTGACGCCTTGAGATTTCATGTCAGTGTTGTGTCATACTTTGCTGCTTTGTTAAAAATAAATAAGTAAATATGCTACTGCAGTGAAAATCAACAGTGGAGTCTATTCTATTTTGCAACCCTATTTAAAAATAAATAAATAAATAAATAAATGCTGCCTTTACCACTTGTGTATAGCAAAAAATGTCATTTTAATATTTTTAAATATTTTCTTTCTTAATTTATTTTTACAAACAGTGTACAGTAGTATGGGTAACACAACAAAATATGCTCCCTTTAAACCTCCAGTAATAACAGAGTGAGTAGTCGTATAACATGACATTTATTAGCGGCATTATTTGATTGATGGATTGATGGTTATTGATTTTAGAGATCATGGAGTGATGGAACACCGGCACCAACCTGACGTTTTAGAGGTGTCATCTGCAATATGTGCCGTGCGTTATTGTCTATTTTCCTCTAAATGGAAACATGATTTACAAAATTAACATTGTATTCTGTTGCAAGACCTGAGTTTGAAGAAAAATGTTTACAGACATTTTAAGTCAAGTGAGAATATAGAGACTCATTTTCTCCTAGACAAACTGACTTTTTTTTTCTTGCAACCAGCAGTGGCGTTAAAATGCAGTTTTTATTTACATTTGTACAGACTGTGCTTATATTTAGGTATCATCAGATTTCACTTTTTTCTTTTTCAGTTTCATATCTGCTTTTTGTTTTTAAAGTTTTTAAAGTCATCCTGGGTCAAATAATAATAATAATAAAAAATTCACAATCCATGGCATGCCATTTTTAAAAATGTAAATCTTAAATGTTAGACACAATTCATGAGCATGTTCTCTTCCCTGCATTAGATACTGGTTCATATTTTTGATGGCATGTTGTGGGGTAATGCTCCATCTTGTTTTAAATCTATAACACCATAAATTGAAAATAATATTGCATATTAAGTAGCAAATTATCTTTTTTAAATAATTTCTGCTAGGTATGCTAGCCAAAGAGTTCAGCCCTTAATTTGCAGGGGAACTTTGGTTACCTCGCAGCTGTGATTCAGGCAACGTTTCCTCCGGTCACACAGGAAAAACATCGTGCCACACGAGTACAGGCGCCATTTCCCCACAGAGATGAAGGACCACAACTCCCACGACATCCTGCTGCTCTGCACCAGCTGCCACGCTGCCTCCAACGTGCACGACGGCTTCCTGAAGCAGCAGCTGGCTGAGGAGTTTGGCGCTCCTCAGGGCTGCGAGGAGGGAGTCCGTCTGCTGGAGGACACGGACCGGCGGAGGGTGCGGTCGGCGGCTCGGGCTCTGATAACCGCCGGGGACGGACTGCCGGAGCAGAGACGGGAGGAGCTGCGGGCGTTGATCGCGAGTTTCTACGATGTGGATGAGACGGAGGAGCTGACCAATGAGATGCTGCAGAAGGCTGCTGATCTGGAGACAAGGTAAGGTTTGGCTCCTGGATTTAATCCCATTTATTATTCTGCAGTTTTTGGGTCCTGGTTGGGTTTGAACAACATACCAACATACCAAACCATACTTAAGTTAACCTTCAGAAATGTAGTCAAGCTCAACACAGTGTAATTCTCCAGCATAAATCTAGATTAATTACATTTTCCATGATAAATTCAAATAGATATTACTGTGTGGTATCAACAACTGCCTAAAAGTAATTGTAGGAGTATGCATTTCAGCTGCATCCAGTTTCTCAAGATATTTATGTAATAGTCTGAAGAAGAACTGCAAGTGATTCATGACATTAGAAGGGGAAAAAGGAATTATTGTGTTAGTCCAACCAATAACTAGACTTTTAAAATACACAGAAACATGTTAGTCCAACTGAAATGGTCCAAAATTGACTCTCTCAGTCACAAATCCAACCCCCGGCTTAAACAGAGAAATAATGGAAGAAGCCACTTCACAAAAGAATAAAGATAAAGCTGTGTTTCCTCAGAGTAAAATGGTTTTGTTTGGTATGGTATGAACTTCTTTTGTGTTTCCATGAGGAATGCTACCAAAACAGCCAGCCCCAACCATTCCATTTTTGGCACCCTTCCCTTGGGGGTACCAGAGTAAAATGGTATGGTCGGGACAGTCAGCTGACTGGGCCCCAGAAAGACATCACTCCCTTGAGACTGGTCTCTCTTCAAAGCCCGCAGTCTATTCTCATACAAAGACTTTTTGTTGACAACCTTACCATACCGTACTGAACCGTACCATGATGGAAACATAGCATAAGACAATGGTGACAAAAACGTGTCCACATCAGTAATATTGTTGGACTGATTGGGAGACTGACTTTTAGCTTAAAGAATTGAAGGTCATGGGCGTAGGAAGACTCTGAATGTCATGCTAACAGCTAACTTAATCCTCACGAGCTTAAAGGGGACACGTCACCACCCGACGCTGTGATTTATCTGGGCTATATATATATATATATATATATATATATATATATATATACCTGGTTGGTTTTCCACACCGTGAGAGCATCACACAGAACCTGTCCTTCTCTCCTCTGAAGGATATTCAACACAGCGTTTGTGCCACACGGCCTGAAGGTGGTGCAGGCTCACGCTGAGCAGGGCCTGCGGGGTCTGATGTACCTGGAGCGCCGCTGGCGGCAGCACTTCCTCACCACCATGAGGCCGCGCCACCTCCCACCTCTCTGGTCCGTCGACCACAACCACGGCAAGTTCCTCCGCAAATACGGAGAGGACCTGCCCATCAAACTCAACTGACTGACAAACGCGATTTTTCGAAATCTACTGGTCAAAGCGCTGAGTGGATTTCAAACTTTCCACAGCCACTCCTGTCATTTTTACAACTCTAACTGGTTTAGACGCGAGTGGACGGACACTCTGACTCGCTAACTGGGACCAAACTGGTACAACGTGTGGCGACTGTCGAGTTCCCACCCATGACGAGTGTGTGAGTGAACGCACTCGACGTTTGGACAGTTGAGGACGTTTCGCTCTTGTTTGGTTGAACCAGTGAGATGCTGCTCAGTTTCCATGGAGACCCTGAATGAACTTAAGCCTCCTCCTCTGTGGAGGAAAGCCAGTAATCAATTTGACAAGCACTATGTAACTGCATACGGACACTTTTCTGAGAAATTTGTAATTTATTTATGAAAAAAGCTATTGATATTGAATATATATGAATAAATATTGAAATGTTTATTTTTTAGAAGAAAGCTGCAGCCTGCTCTTAATTCCCCCTTAATTTTATTGACACCTTCACTTCCCTCCGCAGGTCTGCAGCTTTGCTGAGACGTTAGCTTTGCAGGAAGATGATGATGGTGGTTGTTTTTTACATGACCGTAAATCACTCTGCTGCTGTTTCAGCCGGTTGTCTGTTTTAAGTCAATAGATGAAGGACAAATTTTCCAGAAGCAACTTGAAATCAAATGGAATATGTTGCTTTTTAAAAGACGAGTTTGGTGACGAGGTGCTGTTCAGGCCCGACTGCACCATCTCAGTTTGTTTTTGTGGGGGGAGGTGAGGGAAACGAATGCTCGCAGAGTAATGTTGGCTCATTTAGTTTTATCAGTTAAATTGGTGGTGTTTACATCCTGTTGCGGATCCTCCTGATGGTTTGGTCACTTCCATGGCTCGTGTTTTAATGAGCCTCTTAATCCCCAAATCTGACCGGAGACGCGTCGCAGCATCGGGACACGAGCTCATTTCAATTTACAGCAGTTCTCACTGACGACGTCATTTCACAGAATCCAAACTGCACAGTAAGAGAAAAGATGCCAACGAAACCTTAAAACCACCACCGACTTCCCCTTTCACAAAGCAAATTTTCATCTGAGGAGTGTAATGAACGTATTTACAACATAAAACTGTAAATTATATAAAACAGCTGCTTTGTCTTTATTCATATTTTCCTGGATACAAACCTGGAAGCTGTTTGTTTCCTAAAATTATGAATGTTAAAAAAAAATAAAGTCATATTTGTATCACTTTTGTGACATTGTCTTTACAAGCAAAAAAAGAAAAGGACAACGCACATTCACCATTTGCCTTTTTTTATTTCTTACAAAATCACAGTTTAATAAATAGTCTGTAAAAATGAGTACAAAAGTGGATTTTCTTAACATTTCATATATGTATCACTCATGACTTTCAGCTCAAAGGAGTCTTTAGTTTTTTTTTTTTTGTCAGGAATGACTTTTTACAATCTAGTTTTGCTGAATTAAGGCCTCTTGATTTTGGCATCAGAACAATCTGTCAGTCAAATGTTTACTTATCTTAATAATTGGCATTGGATTAGTGTAAGAGTTATGAGCTCCCCTGGTTTCACAGTTCAGTCAGAAAAATAAAAAATAAAAAAAAAATAAAAAACACATGCACACACTTATAAATAAAGAAGAAAATGGCTCAACATGCAGACGTGATCAATCCCTTTGTCCTTAATTGCTGGCAGAACTGAGCATATTGGTAAAAGGTCAGTGTTTGACACTGCAAACACTAACACAACAAAACACAATGGCACATGAGGCTGCTTTTCTGAAGGGGATTCCAACAAAGTTTTTTTTTTTAAGTGTATTTCAATGATTTACTTTTTTTTTTTTTTTTTTTTAATGATTTATTTTTTTTTTTTTTTTTTTTGGCAAACGTGTGGAAGTGCTTCTTTATAAAAAAAAATAAATAAATAAAAATTAAAAACATAAGTAAAATTTGGTGGAATTCCCCTCGTTATTCTTTCTTTTTAAGAAATTAATTGGTGCCGAGGAGTGCAATCGTGTTATGAAAGACACTCTGACATCTTTACTGCAATACAGCAAAACCTCTGCGCGAGGAAACACACGTGAAGAGTCAAAAGTTTAACATTTCTGGACAAATTCTTTTTTGAAGAACGGAAAATTGGGAAATTTTCTTACCGAGCTGTGGATTAGAAGCTCAGTATTTGTGTCTATTCAGTGAATGCAAAGCTGTAGGAGCTTGTTAGCTTTGTGTAAAGACTAGAGGGAGGGAAAATGTCGTGTATAGGTTTGTCAAAATGTAAAAAGAATCGATTTTTCCTTTTAAAAATTCTATTTAACGAACAGAAAAATTGGTCGACTTTTCTTTTTATTCACACTCTTAACGAGCTGGAGATGTGAAGCTCTGTGCTATTATCTGCTCAGAAATGAAGCTATACCGTTAGCTTTGTGTAGAGTAGAAAGAGGGTAAAATGCAAAAATAAAACGTTTTTCCCTCTTTTAAAATTCTGTTTAAGGATAGAAAATGTTGGATTATTTTCATTCATGTTCTTACTCAGCTGTGGATGAGAAGCTCAATAATCCCTTCGTTGTTTCTGGTCAGAAAATATGAAGCTATAGCTAGGAGCTACTTGCCTCACCTTAAGACAAGAGGAAGAGGAAGAAAGCCCAGTATAGGTTTGTCAAAATGTAAAAATCTGTTTTTCTTAAATTCTTTTTAAGGAACAAAAATTGGTCAACCTATTTTAAAAACATGTTCCAAGTTAACATAGTAATGTCTGCTCAGAAATGTGTAGCTATAGCTAGGAGCTAGTTAGCTTTGCCACTTTGTATTTTACATAAGAGCTGTTTAGTTCTTGGAATAATTTATAAATACATTAATTGACATTTTCTGGAGCTTCTTGGCTTCAATAAATCATGAAAGAAAAAATCTTCCTCATCGTTTTTAAAGGTGCTGCTTGGGAACTTTCATTTTAGCTCCGTGTACAGTCTTCATGCTAAGCTAACTGCTAAGATATAGCTTGAATCAGGACATGAGATAAAGAAATATTTTTGCCAATCTCGGGCAGAATAAGTGCGTAAGAATAAGTTTCTTGTAGGATTATTCCTTAATGAATCCTCAAGTGTGTTTCCACCCAAACTGCTTCAGAGAGTTTCAATGCTAAATTACTGCATATTGTCACTGCTTTTGTTTGTTCAACAAAAGACATTTTCACTCATATACAAAAAAAGAAAAATATGATGCATTTTAAGAAATTAGAATTTTTGTTGGACTTAGTCCCACTACGTTTTTCTTTCTTCTTTTTCTGAAGGGACAGGCCACGTTCACGCTTCAGAACGCCAGATTTTCCAGTATTTTAAACTCGCATATTTTTCCTTAACTATTCCTTCAAAGGTGCACAGAATTAAATGCATATTCAAAACACGTTCTAACTGCAAGTCAAACCTAACAGAGTCTCTGAATGCTAGAATTCTGGCACACATTTTTCACTTTTTAACAATAAAATTTTGCCGATTTTAAATTTAGAACTTCAAGGCTGAGTCCACCTACAAAGAAAGTTTTGCACACATTTGCCATGAGTTGTAAAACTGACAAAACGGACGACTTTGACTCTCCTGAATTCACATTTTCTCTCGGACCAATAAGATTGTCACATTAACATAAGACGTCTAAAATGTATTGCTCAAAAATGGCTGCACAAAAACAAATCTTCGGCTTAGTATTACAGGCTACAGACTAATAATTTATTTAATAAATAAAAAGATGTGAAAATGTGAAGCGGGCGATTTTTGGTCAAAGGCTGTTTGATGCAGAGCGGCTCAGGTTTTTGTTTTGTTTTTTTTTTTGTTTTTTTGTTTTTCTACATTGTATTGGGGAATAAATACCAGCAGATTTGGTGTTTTACTCTCCTGAACTGAATGTTCTCTATGGTCGTTTTTGCCTTTTTAAGTGACCTTAAAGCCCTTGAAACACGTCAGAAACACAACACGGGCTTTTTTTTCATTCCTGAACTTGGTTTTTAACCAATGATGGTGAAAAGCAAAACAGACAAAGATCTCCCTCCTCTTCCTCCTCTTCCTCCTCGCCACTGCTCCAAACAACCCTATCTCATTATTGCTTGCATGTTGATACATACAATATTGGGGTGGGGGGGGGGAGACATTCTTGTCTCTGAGAAACAGACACAACATTATTTCACAGTCAGACTCCAGCACGAGTGACAATAAGAGTCTTAAAGAAAAGAAAAAGCTATTTGTTTTCTCTGTGGCCCCTCGAGTTCTCTGCGCTCCAACAAAGACACACTCCAGTTTGTGGGAAGAGACACAACATGGACGTTTGCTGGTGTATTCAGGATGTAGCAAGTCACAAATTCTTTGGAGTTTCATTCGTTAAGCCGAGATGACGGAGCCTGCGGAATTTTCACTAACTGTCCCGTTGCAGGACACGGCGTTTTCCACGCACACTCGCACGCGCACGCTTTCTGTTTACATCCACGCAAATTATTTCCAAATGATAACACTCACACTGGTCAAACACTCTCTGCGTTTCTCAATGCAACTCATCTGAAAACACAATTGGCACAGATTATCAAAATAAATACCCTGGAAGCTTGGCACTATGCAAAAGAAACTTCAGATTGTTTTTTTTTTTTGTTGGGTTTTTTTTGAAAGAAATCTTATAAAAACTATTGAATAATCTCAGCCTACTCCACATTTTTGATATTCTCACTATTACTTATATACTATATGCTGATGAAGGTCACACCAGTGTCGTAAACCTCTGAATGACATAACTACTACTGAAACAATATAGCTCCTATTCAAATAGATTTTTTTTTTTTCCACAAACGCACATCAAAATGAAGTATCTAACATCTATCAGACTGTAGATAGTGCTGTTGTCTGGTATGCATCTCTTTAATAGTGCCTTTTAATTTTTTCCCTTTTCTTTAAAACAATCGGATCCTTTCAAAGGAAAACCTGAAACCCAGAAAAAAAAATCTCTTTTTGTTCTGGGAACAGATTAGAAGTCACAAACTTTGCTTAATCCCACCTCGGACAGATGTTTCTGTATCTTTGTGGACGTCTGTCGTGGCCCGTTGCCTCACAGGTGTCCCTCCAGGATGCTGGTGACCGCCTGATCCAGAGATGGGCCTGATGTGGTCCTGGTTGGGGCTGCAGACGAGCCCTGCAGTCGCTGCAGCTCCAGGATGCTGTCGATGGCACTCTGTAGGTGTTCACTGAGCATGTTGTCCTCTTGGAGGGGCGGCGGCGGTGGCGGCGGTGGTGGACTGAACTGTGTCTCAAGCTGAGGAGACGCATCCAGCTTAAAATATTTCAGTTTTGGGGCACTGACATCACTGGGAGGCAACTCAAAGCAAGCAGTCTGCGGTTCTGGCATAGAGAGAGGACTCGGGGCTTTTATTTTGGAATTAGGCGCTGTGTGTGGGGCTTCCTCTTCAATGTCACACTGCAGACCTCCATTGGAGACCTCCTCATCATGCTGTGGACACTGGTGCGCTCCGTTGGGTGTGTGGGAGGAGCGTTCATTCACAGCACTACCGCCGTTGGTCAGCTGCCCCGTGTGGTCCCTCTTGAGTCTGGGCTCACAGGCCGAGTTGTGGACCACTTTCCGGGAGCCGGACTCCTGCTTGATAGTGAGTCTGAGAGCGCCACGGGAGCTGGAACGGTACGTCTTCAATCCTGGGGGTCGGTCAGACAGTCTGGACCAAGCTGGTGGAGAGGCGGGGCTGCCGGAGGAGTACGGGTGGGAGGGGCCAGAGGAGTGGGCTTCACTGGGGGAAGACGCTGATGTAGCCAAGGTCGTCATGAATGACTCTGGGAGAGATGATCAAACGGCATCAGTCACTGTTAACCATCAACGTTTTCAGTCATTCTTTATGCAGATGACACTCGACTGTACTTATCTAGCTTTATAAAGTAGCATTTGTGCTACTTTAACTCTGACTTGCAAGTAGTCCAAAAATCTTACATTTACTTTGCTTCACTAATCTTATTTTGGCTCATTGAATGTTGGTAACGTTGCACCTTCTAAAGATGAATATTCTTGCACTGTCATGTTTTGTAACCTTTGCTCTGAAGAGCAAACTAAAAATCAATACTTACATATTATAATAAGCCATTAGAACATCGTCTACATTTTTCCTGCTTCTGAATTATGTTTGAAAAATTGGAACATAATGTGGACATGGAAGTTGACTATTGGGAACATAAGGGTTTGTATTTCTTAGTCTTGCTTGTGTACATTTTTACACTATATAAGTATTATTTTGTAACATCTGACCAGTGACTAAGTATGAAAACCAAATTTGTAGCAGTGTTTTGTCATCAAAAGTCATTAGAGATTTGTATAACAAGAGAATCACTGCTATTTTTAGTTGATGATCCATTTCTAAGCCCCAGGGTCCAACAGCAGTCAGGTCTGACACGTAAGAGCTTCCTCCCTCTTTTCCGACTTTTAATTAACATAACGTCCTGTTTTAATTTGCTCGTCACCTCTTGCTTCGCCTTTTTTTTTTTTTTTTTTTTTAGTCTTTCTCTGCACGACCTCGCTCTACATTTACACAGCTTAATTACACATTCACACCTGGGAGCAAATATGGAGGTTAAGTGTCTCACTCCGAGGAGCCGCCAAATTAGTTTGTAAGAAATAACGGTGTGCCACTAATTCACTTTGCCTCCCCCCCCTCGTCCAGTTTCCCTCTCAGCTCTGTGGACGTTGAAGAGCTGCTTTCCCAGTAAAACAGATGCACACACTCGCACACACAGCTGTCGGTGGTGCTGATGGCTGCTGTTGTCTCCTGCTGGGACACTGACCTGGGTCTCTGCGGGCTCGCCGTCTGTCCTCCACCAAAGCGTATCGCTCCGCCTGAAGGAAGAGGCGCTCCAGCATCACCATCTCTGCTGACGGACTCTCCTGCTGTGAGAACATGTTCATATCTCATTAAACAAACCGCTACAGACTCTCCTGCGAGGACGACTGTGGTGAATATTTGTGTCTGGTTCAATTATTTTCCTCGCTGCTTATTTACACGAGATAAACAAACGCTGCCTTGTGTCTCGGATGAAGCCTGTTTATTGTTATCTGGTAATAATGTTTAACAATTTCATGACAGACTGAGTCAACATTTGCATTTAATTATCTTATTTAATCAGCTTTTCTTTTTTTTTTTTTTAGAGATGATGTGGGGAATTTTTAAAATGAAAATTACAAACCTCGTTTTCAGAAATGTTGGGGCACTTTCTTTAAAAAATGCAATAAAAGCTGTATTTTGTTTATTTATCCAGAGAAAGACAGATTGAGGTACGGCTTCCTCTTTGAGTAACGCAGTTTCAGGTTGCATTTCTTCAACAGTTTTAAGGATTTTCAAGGATTTTCCAAGAAACCCACTTGGCTATGTCTCATAATACTGAAGGTTCGATTTTCACACTGGAGTTTCTGCCTTTGGCCTTTACTCGCCAAGATTTAACCTGATGCTCAAAATCTTTTCACCATTTTGTGTTCTATAAATGATAATAGAACTACATTTTCTGCAATCTTGCACTGACAAGCACTGTATTTGAAATGACTGACTTATCGTAAGTGGTGACGCGACTCATTCTCGGTCGCAAAGACCAAGCCTTCATTCGATGCTGCTTTTATACCCAGTTTTCATAGACTCGCCTGCTAATTCAAATAAGTCGTATTGGTTTATTGCATTTTGACCAAGCTTCCTAACTTTTCAGGGCATTAGCTTTGTAATTTAAATCCAGTTTTTGTTTTAATCTGAGAGTGATTCTCGACACAAACGGGTGAAGATGAAGAGAAAGAGAAGAACGTGCTGTGACTACTGTCTCACCTGAGCCTCTTTAAGCAGTAGCTGCCTGTATTTGTTAACCATGTCCTTGGTACGTTTCAGCAGGAAACAGGACACGGTGTCAAACTCCTGGTCCACTGTGGAGAGAAGAGAGTGACTCTGTTAATGAGGGTATTATTATTATTATTATTATTATTATTATTATACTCTGATGTGGGACTAAAATGTTGCAGAGCTGTTTGTAAATGTTGCTGGCATAACATTTGTATGATATCCATAACCCTGTTCATCTGACACTAACATGAGCTAACTTTTAAATAACTAGAGCAGAACCCGTACTGTTCTCCTACATTTCCTCTTCAAACTAGTCAAAGTCGGCACTGCACACACTGGTGCCTTTAGTGAGTAAGTTGGACAGTGATGTGATAGACAGACAGACAGACGGATGTTCCTTGCATTTATAGATAGTCAAATTTAGAGGTCAGTACATCTGTCTGTCAACAGGATTTTATTTTACATAAATTGCATCGGTCTGGCTTAAACACGTTTTAGTAATGGCCTCTTTGCACAGCAATGAAATGTATAATTGCCAAGTTCAATTTAGATTCCTCATTTTCAGGGTCTGAACTAAACCGTCATTGATCACCCTCTTCAGTTATTCTGTCACCAACACTTTGTCCTGACGGCGTCCATGTGGTAAAATCCTGGCTGTTTCTGATGATCCACTCATCATTTGTGTTATAGTGCGTTCCATTTATATTGGGGAAGTTGGGAGCTAGGAGCCTCCGAGTTGACCTTTGACAAAGTGGAACGCACCAAAAGCCAACCTTTCTTTCACCATGTGCATTGTGTTTAGAAATATTCCTTTAATGGCGTATAGTGATGAATTCCATTTACATTGGAAGTCAGAGGTGGGAACTGGGGGTGACGTCACCTCTGAGCTAACGCTGTCCATCGTTGTTCAAAGTGGGACAATCGACACCAGAAATCCTCACTCAGGTTAAAATAATTATCTGTATCACACTCTGCATCGATCTTTTCTTCTTTCAGCAGCTATGGTTGCACTGTTTGTCACTGAATTCTTTATTAATCCTCAGTTTACTGACCTGAAGTGAAGTCGCTCTCTGTTGGCAGGTGACCAGCGCAGGTGTGATACGGCAGCAGGCGCTGGACTGCGTCTGTCAGTGTGGAGAAGGCAGGGCCGGTGAACGGGTGCTGAACTGCTCTGTGGTCCAGACAAAGCTGCTGCTGGAACCTGAAGGACACAGCACAGTGTCAGAGTCTGCGCTGTGGTTTGCAACAGCCGTGAGACCATGACTGGTAAACAACATCATATAAACTAATCTCAGATTAGTAATCTGATGTTGCCAACTGGTGCAATCATTTCTTCCACTCCACTCATCCCTGTTTATTTTGGTCCACATCAATAACCATTTTGTGAGATCTACTTAAAGTCTATGATTGGACTCAAGACCATGTGCTACTAGCTTTTCTGCAAAATCTCACTATTAAACAGCATTTTCTGTCTGGAAACGGAGGTTTGCAAACTCCCACACCAAAGTCCATTGAGAAAATCGTTGTTTTTAGCTAATGGGGACACAGGAGCTGCTGGTCTACTTCTGCCTCGTTTCGTAAGTTTATGTCACTTCTGTAAATCCGAACAAAAGATTTTAAACTCCCAACGTCACAAAAGAACACATTTGAACTTACAGTTGGAGGCAGCAGCGGATCAACCACACCTGTGTGCTGTGATATAAAATTGCTGGTTTTCTCTGTGGGGTTTGGTTTGGCGAGAGAGCAGTTGACGAACGTCAGTTTTCAGCCACAAAAACAAAACGCTGCAGACGCACACAGATGTCACACATTTAAGCAGGTGTGTATTTCATTTATTTAAGGTCAGACTAAATCTGATCTTTTTGTCCCTGTTGGCAGCCATGTTACTAGTGAGGGTGAGTGTTTGGGTCCCACAATGAGTTATGGAAACTGGCAAGTCAAAGCCCCATATAGTCTCACTTTAAAAAAAAAACCTTAACTATCCCTTTTAAAATATCCTTTAAAATCCATTAAAAAAAATCCTGATCAGAAAGAAAAGGGTAAAAAAAAAAAAGCTGATCTAGAGAAGTAGTTTTTCTTCGTTCCAGAGCCGAGTCTCTTACCTGTGCCTGCGTATTGCTGGTGTGAGCCTCTCCTCTCTCTGCTGCTCCACAAGACAACCTGCCAGCTGGCACACACACACACACACGCCACATTTTGGATGAGATCAAAGGACGCACACAGGGAAGCACTTTAACGTTATAAATAATAAATTCCCTGCATTTAACAAATAAACGCTGCAAATGTGGATTTCTGCTGCAAGAGGGAAGCCGATTCACTGGAACCCAGAGATTTACTATCTATTTTACGATCTATTAAGTGTAAAACAAAACACACAAGCTCATAAAATTTGAATATTTGTTGGTTTTCTTTGTCATCCATGATTGTAAATTTTACATTTTGGTAGTTGAACCTGTTGGCTGGGAAAAAAAAACTTCCTGCTTTGTAATTGTTAAATTAACTGGGTCTAAAGCGATTGGGTGTCCCACCTTGGTGCCTGGTTGCAGGGTGGTCTGGATGGGTGGACACTCCCTGGGATCTGGAGGCGCGTGAACCTGCTGGACACCAGGAGCAGCAGGAGAGTGTGGACGGACATCGAGAGTAAACGCTTTACCCTCCACGGCCAAGGCAGCTGTTGGCTCTGACAAAGTGGAGATTGGAGAAGCGGTTGGGTTGAAGATCATGATGATGGTTACAGTGATGGTGAGGGTGAAAAGTCCTCATTTTTGAGACTGGAATGGTTGGACTCACTGTTTTGTGTGTGCTGTTGGACAGCGGAGGCTTCCCCTCCTTTGCAGAGACCAGCAGCCGTGGGATCAGGCTGCTGCTGAGGCACCGAGACGCTGACAAGCTGAGGGGAGGAGCTGCTGTGGACTGGAGTGTGTGCCGAAGGCTGAGGCTTGGAAACAGGGACCTGGACCTGGACCTGGGGCAAAGTCTGGGAAGCTGATGACTGGTTCTGCACCTGGTTCTGGGCAAATAAGGCCGGTGAGACCTGCAGCTGATGAGGGACTTGGTTGTGGTCCTGCGGTACGATGAGGGTCTGTGGAGCTGTGGTCTTGGGAATTGAACCTTCGGGTCCAGGGAGACTAACAAGAGGTCCAGCTGGAGGAGAGAAAGCTGTTCTCCTGCTGTCCTGAACCGGAGAGGAGGAGAGCAGCGGTGAGTCCTCGGGGTCTGAGTGAAACGGAGAAGCCTCGACACACTGGTCAGATGTGACGTCCTGACCGGGGACTGCATGGGCCTGAGGGTGAGTCTCTCTGTCAATGGTGGAGACAAGAGTCTCCATGGGGACCACTGGCAGCGCTCCAACCAGCAGGTCAGATGTGATGGGAGAGCTAAGTGCTTGCTGTGGAAGATAAAAAAAGAACTGTGGATGGACAGACTTTACAGCACGGAAGAGCAATTAATCAAAAAAATAATTTAAATTTCAAAGCAACCAAGTGCAACAACTGAACAGAAAGACACTGAAATTCTTTAAAGAAGATAAAATGTGTGAAAACAGCTTTATGATGAAATTCTGCAGTGCTGCAAGAATTAAACTGCCACGATTTTCACTTAGATGAGAAAATATGTTAAGTTTGATGACACCTTCATGATTCTGACGCACAAATGGTGAGTCGTACTTACACACACTTTGAGACGTGGATGAAAAGCATGGATGTGTCTCTGACCTGTTGCAGGTGTTGCATAAAGGCTTGGTTGGGGCTCATCGAGTGGGTCACCTCCTCCACCACCTGGGTCAGGTCTGCTGGGGGCATTAAAAGTTTTGGCATCTCTGCAGCTGCGTCAGGAGGCAGAGGAGGTTCAGGAGGAAGAGGGGGAGGTGGAGGTGGAGGAGGCTGCAGGACCGTAACTACAGGAGGAGAGGAGGCCTGCAGGCCTGCAGGGGTGGGCTGCACCGAGACGTGCTGGAGGACATGCCCATAAGACTGTGACAGAGGGAGAAACCAGACTGAGTCACCGTAAACCTGAAGTTGTTTCCTCTCTCCACACGAGACTTCTTTGAAAAAAACAACAATTTTAGCTCACAAGACATTGGAGTTTCTGGTCTACTCCTGTCTTGATCTGTAAGTTTGTGGTTCTAAGGTAAATTCAACCAAAAAATAACCACAAAATAACACATTTTAGTTTGTTTTTAACTTTTCTGACTGGAAATCAAAGTTTGTTCTTTTACTGTAAACCACTCCGGGCTGCTGGTCTACAGCTGCCTTATATGGTAGGTTTGTGTCTCTTAAGTAAATCTGAAAGAAGGATTTCAAACACCAGAACTAAATAACACAAAATAACACATTTGTATTTACTGACAGAGGCAGCAGTGAATGAAAAACTCCCGTGTGCTGTGATGTAAAATCATTGATTTTCTCTATGGACTTTAGCACAGAGGAGTAAAAGTGGTTTAGAAAAGTAGATCAGTGAGCATTCTCTTCAGAAAGTGTGCACTTAGTAAGATGACAGATTTTATTTGGTGAGTCTTTTGTTAAGAGGCTACAATCTATCTTATTTTTGTCCACGTTTGTTTCAGTTGCTTCTCTTGATTGGTTCATTTTGCATAGGTCGCCGTCATTTCTTGTCCTGTTGTTAATTTAAAATCTCTACCTTATACAACCCCATTTAGAAAATCCCATTTGGAAAATCCCATGTTCTCTTTATGTCCTGGCGCTGCAGAGGTGTTAACTCACCTGTGGCAGTTGGTGGAATGTCTCGTCTGAACTGCTCCTCTCTTGTTGGACTGCTCTCTCTGGCAGAAGCACCACAGACGCTGGCTGGAGGCTCAGCTGTCCCTCTGCCACTCCCACCTGAGGAGCCGGGGCCTGGGCGGCGAAAGGCAGCCCCTGAACCACTGAGGGACCATTAACGATTGAGATGGAAGTGAGATCTGAGGGAAGCATCCCTGAACTGTTGATCAAGGTGATGTGGTTTCCAAGAGCGGGGCTGTGCACCAGGGTGGCGCGTTGCCCCTGCCCTCCTGGAGTGTAGGTTCCAGCCAGCTGTGCTGGCATCTGGAAGACAGTAGGGGGCGCTGACTGTAGATGCAAGGGTCCTGACAGCACAGTGGCTTGGCGGAGCGCTAGCTGCCCTGTGGGGGTGGTGAAGACGGGGCTGAAGTTGAGCTGCCTTTGGGGGACGGTAAGGATCTGAGAGCCGTCGACGAGCTGCCCAGTGGACGAAGTCACGCCGTGGACCGACGGACCTTGATGGGTGTGAGTCAGCAGTGGTCGAGCTGCACTGACTGGCTGGGAGATGGTAACAGGGCACTGGCCTGGAAGAAGGAACTGGTTTTGGCCTTGAAAGAGTCCCTGAGGCTGGAGCACAAAGGAGCCGCCCTGGTTGACCAGCTGCAGGCTGACTGGTTTGGGGAGCTGCTGCTGCTGCTGCTGCTGCTGCTGCTGTGTGGGCTGTGGTGGTGGAGCAGCAGGCTTTTGGCCTGAAGGTTGGGACAGTAGTATATTTGGTGAAGCAGCTCCAGAAACAAATGTGAGACCAGGAGTGGGTTTCTGCCCAGAAGGCTTGGGGCTAATTTGAACCAGTCTGGGCTGAATGCTGATGGGTTGCAGCTTGGGTTGGATGGGGAGCGGGGCCCTCTGCAGCACGATTCCTGGTGCTGCTGCTGCTGCTCTCAGAGTTGGAGTGATCAGAGGACGGGTGGTCACACTGGGAACAGCCTTGTGGATGATCATACTGGAGGCCTGGGCAGGACTCAGAGAGAAGGGGGTGTCTGGAGAAGGAGCAGGGAACACATTTCCAGGCAGGAGCCCCATGAGCTGAGGTGGAGCAGTAGGTTTTAGAGAAGGACAACCAGGCCCAACAGCCAGGAGTGACGGCTGGGGAGGCTCTACTGCTGCCTGAGTGTCTCTGGGCAATGCCACAGTGACGGGCAACGTCACAGACTTGGGGACAAATGGTACAGGGGGAGGAGAGAGGAGAGGAGCTGGGGAGTACAGGGACAGACTGTCTCCAGTTTGGGCCAGACCTGCCTCCAGAGCCATGGTCTGCTCCGTGATCTCGGCCTCCTGCAGGCTCTGCTGAAGGATATCACATGCCACCTCTGCCTCCTCCACTTCCGGCACTTCTCCCTCCTTCTCCTCAAACTCGCCCTCCACAGGTTGCCCACCCTGCACCATCTGTGGGTCTTCTGCACCCTCCGGTGATGACAGGAGAGCCTCCTCCAGGAAGGACAGGTCCACACACCCAGGTGGAGGTGTGTCTGGCGAATCCCTGCCGTCTCCCAGGAGAGAGACGGGACTCTGCAGGGCGAAGAGAGACATTGAGTGGGACACGGAGAGAGCAGAGAGCATTGTGTGTTTAAACAGAAGTTAACAGGGGGGGAAAAAAGAATCCCCATGAGGGTAATGTTGGTTGTTGTGATGCTGCAGGCTGTGGATCCAGACACTTACAGGGGCATCTGTGAAGAGAGAGGGCTCCCCAGAGGAGGAGTTAATGAGCAGGTCTTCAGTCTGCAGCTGTGGGATGAAAACACCAAATTTTGGGTTGGGCTTGTGCCTGTTTTTCCACTGTCAGTGTTCGTCCTCACATCTCACAAAAGCACGTGCCAAATCATTTGAACTATTGATCTTATTGTTTTTTTGGTTTTTTTTAAATTTTACTTCTTCTGTTACCTCATTGGTCCCATGAAGGAAGTCGTTCAGGGCTTGGGGGTCGCTGCAAAGATGAAGACAGGGAGAGGGTAATCACCACCATCCAAAAAACAATCACTTTTAAAATTTCTAAAAAAAAACAAACAAATGACTGTGTGATATATTCTAATTATTGTCAAATGAGTTCACACTATGCTGATTCAGTTTCTGCCCCACAAGACTTTCTCTGTGTGTGTGTGTGTGTGTGTGTGTGTGTGTGTGTGTGTGTGTGTGTGTGTGTGTCAACCAAGAATACAATATCAACTTATTACAACTACAGCCAACATGCAGCAATTTCCCTAACACCACCTCTTGGCAGTCACCGTCAGCTTAATGTGTGCCCCGCCTTTTGGAATCTGACAAACTCACCACAAAACATCAAGTAGACAAGTCCCATCTTCATCCTCCATGTCAACTGAGAGGAAGAGGATGACAAACGTGATCATGTGAACGACGTTTATACTTTATACTCTCTTAAATCAGGATTTAATGAGACAGAAAATCAACTCCTTATTATCGTTGTCATGATTGTATCCACTGATTATTTTCATTATTAATCAATCTCTTCGTAGTTTAACGTTTATTTAATTTTAACACGTTGCTAAGATTTCTACACTAGTGTCTGTAAAAAGAACCAGCTGCTTTCTGATTTTAAGATACACCGTGCATATCAGATTAGCTGAAATATGTTTTGTCAATACAACATTAAAATGATATATGACATATTGCATCAAGATGGAACCGACAATTCACATGCTTAATAATACATTTCATGGCCTTATCATTTGACACAGTTGGACCGAAGAGTGACTTTTAGGTTTTTATGCACATGTTCTTTATTTAACAAGAAACGGAGGCTAAATTGTCTCTGGATGCTATGTCTTTTGACCCCGAGGTCATGGTCATATATGACATATTGCATCAAGATGGAACCGACAATTCACATCCTTAATAATACATTTCATGGCCTTATCATTTGACACAGTTGGACCGAAGAGTGACTTTTAGGTTTTTATGCACATGTTCTTTATTTAACAAGAAACGGAGGCTAAATTGTCTCTGGATGCTATGTCTTTTGACCCCGAGGTCATGGTCTCTGTGACCCACTGCAGGTTCTGAACCTACTTCATATGTGAGGCCCCATACAGAGCGGTCAGGCTGAGTGCTAGTGGAGGCCTCATGGGAAGTCGTGGTCGGGCTTCACTGTTGTCTGGAGGAGGAGAGAAGCCAGGCCGAGGCGGCGAGATGGACACAGGTTCTCCCTGTGGGGAAGGGACATCGCCGCGTCCTCACTCTGTGGACAGGCTGGAGGTGAGACACACACACACGCACAAACCTCCACTCATTTGGACAGCCTAAACAAAAGCATTATCCCTTACTTTAACCACAATTCAGATCTAAACACGAAATAAACCGGTTCCTCAGTGAAGAGGTTCTGCCTCATTCGAAGCATCTGCTGGTCTCCATGAGGACAACTGGTCCTGATGACCTTTTGCCTCAATATAATGTGGGACAGTTGGGGCTTGGCTACATATAAATATACTTTAACCTGAGCCTCAGATATGAGGTTCTACTTTGGCAGGACCAGGCTTTGGTCTCCATGAAGACCGTGAGGTCTATACAAGAAAAGGTCCTAAAAACATGAACACATTCAAAGTTTTGAGGGTCATCCGAGGTCATCCGAGGTCATCTGAGGTTACCAGAGGCCAAACGTGAGACACTTTAGATCAATAGAGTGACTGATCAGTTTCTCCTCAGTCAGTGCTGCTGCAGGGATTTGGTTGCAGACGCGTCATGGTTACAAACTGGTCTCAGTCTGTTCCAATAATAGCATCACACACACACACACACACGTTCTTGTACAGCGTCCCTCATGAGGACACACCCATACACATGATGCATTCACAACCTTAACCATCATAACTAGGTTCCAACCTTAACCCTAAAACCAAATCTTAACCCACGAACGGCTCATTTTTAAAGTGGGAAAGAACATGAGGGCCACTTTCACACACACACGCACACGTCCTTGTTTTTTTGGTCCTCACAAAGATGCATGTACAAGTACACACACAATGTATATGATTTATTTGACTGTACTGATTAAACCTGAGGCTGATGAGGAAAATCTGAGATATGGCTATTAGAGACACGAGCAGCAGTTGTGAACTTCTCCATCTCTTCTTGTCTCTCCTCTCTTCCTTCTCTCCTCTTCCTCCTCCTCTCTTCTCTTCATGACAGTGAAAACACAGTGGTCCACAGGAGGAGCAGCATCACCCACTGCCTTGTCCTGCTGCTCATCTTCTCCTTCTCTCTGACACATTTTTGTTTACAACAAGAGGAAGGCTTCTTCTTCATCATCATCATCATCATCATCATCATCATCATCATGTCCTCTCTCTCTCTGTGTCCGTGGACGAGCCGCAATTGCCCAGTGAAATCCACGCAAACGAGCTCTCATTTAAACCTGCAGCGGCGGCAACAACATCAGCAACGTCAACAACAACATCAGCACCAGGATTCACTCTCGTCACATTCACAGGTTACATAAGGTGAACGTGCGTTCGTGCGTTCATTAATGTCCCGTTCGAAAATGACGCGTGGATGCGGAGCCGCCGCCGCGTGCACCATGTGCTGTTTATTATTATCATCATCATTAATACAGTCGTTGATTTCAGTGACGACGATGATGATGATGATGATGCTGGCGGCGGGGGCAGCAGCTGCTTCCCCGAATCATAGCGCGGTAACAAAAGACGCCTTGTGTTTTCATATCATCAGCCCCGGAGCTGCTGCTGCTGTTCTTCTCCCCTCAGCATCATCAGCATCATCATCACCACCACCATCAGCAGCAGCAGCGGCATCATCATCATCATCATCATCATCACCGTCACCATCCTCATATCTGGGCCATTAAAGGGTAATTCTGTAATTCCCACGCACGCACAAGACAAACAACAACAAGCAGCGAGAGGAAGAGGAGGAGGAGGAGAGGAGAAAACTCACCCCTTCTTTGTGGTTTATTGTCCTGTCAGTCGGGCCTCTGCGCCATCGATTCTCACTCAGTGGTCTTTTCAGATGCTAAGAGGAGGAGAGGAGGAGGAGGAGGAGGGAGGGAGGGGGGTGGATGGGGTAGGGTAGGGTGGGATGGAGGGGGAAGAGGAGGGGTGAAGGGGGAGGAGGGGACAAGAGGGGAGGGTGTGAGAAACAGACTGAGGGAGAACAGATCACAACACAAAGGTGGATTTAAGCACACGAGTGTAAACTGAGAGGAGGAAGGAGGAGGAGGAGGAGGAGGATCCGGCTTCAGCTGCGCCGCCACCGCCTGCACGAGCTCAAGTCTGGCCGCCTCCTGCGCTCCTTCAGGCGGCAGACGCAGCGTCAACCCCCCCCCCCCCCCCCCTCCTCCTCCTCTTCCTCCTCCTCCTCCTCCTCCAGTGTGGGCGGCAGACGCAGCGTCACCCCCCCCCCCCCTCCTCCTCCTCCTCCTCTTCCTCCTCCTCCTCCTCCTCCAGTGTGGAGCAGCTGCTTCATCCTTGTTACACGTGTTTTCTGTCCACTTAATTGATTTTCATTTTTCTTATTGAAAAAGATCAATATTTCCAGAGTGGCTGGTTTACTTTAGTGCCAAAGGGAAGAAAAGCAGAGGGAAAAATATAAAGTGTATTATTACTTATACTCACTTCTACTGCTGATTTTACTGTCTTCATTGATTTAAACTCGCCTGTAGTTGTCCACGTTTTAACTCTCCTGTTTATAAAATATATTAAGATGCAGGCAAAAATATGTAAATATTTAATTAACTTCATGTCAAGTTGATTTCTGAGTAAAAGGGGAGTTTAATAAGGGCAATGTTGCACTTATACAGTTGTGACAAAACTGGCTAACTATTAAAGACAAACTATATTTGAAAAATAAACTCAGTGGAGTTATGTAGGAGGAAAGTTGATTAGACACACAGAATGAAAATGAAAGGATTTACGAAGCCTTAAAAACGACACAATACGATAAAAGAAAACTAAACAGGAAAATTCAGAGTTATTTAAAAGGAAATCTTTATTCATACAACAAACATTAAGATACAAAATACACCTTTTCATCTCAATGAAGGAAAAACTTAAGTCAAACTTTATTAAAACAAGCTACAAACAGTAAAACACAATCCACACCCTTTAACTCTCCACTCATCCACTCGGGCGTCTTCACTTTGACGCCTGTTGTGCCTGACGACGGAGCAGCACGTAGATCTTCTCTTTGATCCAGTCCTTGTTGTACGGCTGGTATGTCTGTGTGTCGGCACGATACCTGAGGAAACAAGTTGTTTTACCTTAAAAACCCTTTTACTTATATTTAACACACAAAATGGTAGTGTAGTCTACGTTACAAACCACACTCTTTCACACCAAATTCCATAGAGAAATTCTGCGATTTTAGCCTGCAGAGGCACTGCAACTGCTGCTCTACTGCGGACCTAATCGGTAAGTTTGTGTCGCCAAGATAAGTCCACCTAACAATTTCAAATACTTATGACAAAAAAATAATGCATTTAAACTTGGAGATGGAGGCAGCAGTGGATCAACAACTCCTCTGTGCTGTGATGTTGAAATGCTAAATTTCCTTATGGGCTTTGGTGTGAGGAAAGGGTGGTTTACAAAGCAACACAAACTTCAGTTTCCAGTCTCAAAATGGCTAATTAATGGCAAAATAAGTATGAGTCAGTACCTCAAAGAACTGCACTTTCAACAACATTTTAATTATTGATGCGCTCCATTTGTAATCGGAACTCCATGATCCTAAACTCGACCTCATGTACCCCGAGTTAGACGTCACTCCCAGTTTTGACTTCCGAGATCTGATATAAATGGAAGGCAGCATTTAATGAAATGAAGCCTGTCAAACTTACACCAAACAGCTGAGGTCAGCCAGGTCATCGATGAAGTCAAACAGCTGGCTGATGTCGTACGTTATTGACGGACTGTTGGGGTTCATTCTCTTTAAATGCTCCTCGTACATCTTACACACACCTGAGCAGGAGAAACACAACAAGAAGGAACATGAACCTAATCATCCACATTAACTGGAGAAATCTGTTACTAAATTGTTTTACTGACAGCTAAATACTACTGCTATATGCAGTGTATGTCCTGTACAAGTGCCCAAAAGAGCAACAGAAAGGCCTCTAATGGATGGTAAACTCTGTCCCTGAGGAAAACAGGGACCTCTGCCAAGCAGCTCATTTGCCCCATATTGTGATTTGCGCCCAAAATTATTAGCCTGAGAATTGTTTTTTCTACATTATTGGATTCCCTGATCATGAAAATGTACCCTTAGCATTTGGAATCACCTTAATATCATTATTAGTTTGATACTTCGCGAAAATCAATATGGCAGTTTTCTTACAATTCCAATTGGAAGACTTCCAATTCAGCAGAGTCTAAGCTACAGTTTGGTGTTTGTCACATGTCTGTATCTTCATTTGTTACTTTACAGTGCTCAAAATTTTCCTGTTCTAGATCGTAATATCCGGAATGTTCACAGGATCCAGCTCAATCTTTGATATTATTATAGAACCTATTGTGCCCTTAACTTGTTATCTTGTATTTTTTTTGCCAAGCTCCCTGTCCATTTATTGTGGAGTTACATACACAAATCCTGAAAATGGTCCTATCTCGCAATGATAAAGAATCCTTATTTACCTTCCATACACTCGTTCACTGACTCATAATCGGCGTACGTCCTTCCCTCTGGTCTCTTGGTGGGCTGCACCAGCAGGATGGTGTGAGACTGAAAAACACAACAGATGTTCATACTTTAGTTAAACAATTAATTTCATTCATATTTTTGAAACCGTCATGTGATTTTCCCCACAAATCTATTTAAAAAAACAAACAAAAAAAAACTGACTATTCACCATCATAATGTAAAAATATTAATTACATTTTCGGAGTTTGTGTCACAACAACACAAAGCATACGTATTAGGGTTAGTTAACAAATGAGTGTTTATGATAAAATTACATAATAGGACTGTGCTAATGTCTCTCACTGGGTACTTTTTAACACCATAAATGTTTGCTAAAGTGAGGGTTTGGACAGTAAGGCTGAGTCATTAAAAGCATGGCTTTTAATGATTTTTTTTTTGTTATATGGAGCAAATGAACCAGAGAGTATTCAGATTTAAGAAACTGAAAAATCAGAAGGCTCGATTTAATTCTTCAAACACTCAAACCGATTTATCATTATCAAAACAATTGAAGATTAATTTAGTAATCCATTAACAATCGAACAAACTGAAACAATTCCTATCATAACCATAGATTTTTTTGAAAAAAAGATCATGTTATAACAAATTGGCAGCATGTATGGTTATGTTTGTGTTTTGCTCACACACTTTGAGATACAGCACACATTTTTGGATGTTTTACTTGTTTACTGTCTTTGTTTATCATATTTCACTATTTTCACCGCCATTAATCGCGATATTTTTTAATATCGACTTTTTTTTTTATTACCGTGACAACTTCTATGTACCTTACACCTGACTCTACGAAATGCAGATATATTTGGTTATACTTATACGATATTTTTCAGGAGTAAATACGTCTAAGCGATAGTGAGCTGGTTCTGTCGCAGCGGATCAAACGCCGAACAACCCCCACGTTCATGTTAAGATTCACAGTCCCTTTTTCGAACATCTGCTCCGCTGAAAATAAGTCGTTTTCGCTTAATTAAAACCAAACAGAATCACGTGCTATTCAAACATTTTCCTCTAACGGTGTATTTACCATGTTTTCGGTCACTTTTCAGTCGTTTTCTTCAGCCTTTCCGTGCTTCCTCGCGTCTTCACCCTCTTTGACCTCTGACACCGGAAGAACACCGCGCTGTCTAAGATGCGTTCACTTACGTCGGCGCGATCGTCGGAAACTACAGTGTTCATACGCGGTGTCCCAATTTAGTCACTACTCGAAGTGCTGACAATAAACACTCGTAATATATTACACATTATGTCAACACTGTTTGTATTTATTAGTTACCAATATGTAGAGCGTTAGCTGTGGTATTCATGCCAACATTTTGTTTAACAGTCTTCTCTTTTGAACCATGTGGTGTTCTTAATTTATATCATCCTCTGATGTACAGTAATACATTTTCAGAACCTATATAGAACAGCACCAACATACCAGTATATGTCGTTTCTTAAGTTCCATTTCCACCTGTCACAGTCTTTGGGAACCTTTTGTGTGATTTGATGTAACAATCTAAAACTAAAACAAATCAATTTCTCTAGAAAATGCAGTTTGAAATGTTACTTTAGTCCTCTTGCCTTGTGTGTGTGTGCGTCTGTGTGTACTCATGCCATTGCCTTTAATCTGTGTGTTTTGTCTTTGGCGACCTTTGATCTGCCAGAAAAGTCACAGAAAAGGTTAAGTATTCCATAAAAGTTGGAAAATTAGGATAAAATTGAAATAATGGCAAGAGCATTTGGGACAAGCTGTATATTTTGTTATGTAAATTGTTAGATAGCAATCATGTTTTTATCATAGAATAACAAAGAGAACAGGAAAGCAATAATTTAAAAAATGTGACTCAGCATTCCTAAATAATTCATATATTTCAATTCAAGTTGGCTATTCACTTTTTTTGATACATTTTTTACAGTGGCTTGAAGTTCATATGTCAATTTATCTTGTTAAAAAAAGGAAATACTTAAAATAAATTACAGGCTCACAGTCCAGTGCAGAAAAAACACATAAGATAAATAGTGAAATACAAAATATGATTGAAAAGTTCAGTATCTAAATAAAAGAACAATACCTAAATTAAAAAGTAAAATATTTATATTTTATATTTTTAGATGGAGGCATCAGCACCAATTTCTCCATACCTAGAAACAATTGCCATATAATGCACTAATTTGCTTTTGTCACGATTTATAATGGAATGATTAAGTTTCTTATATAAAGTCGGGCCCCATAATTTTTGGGAAACACTCGTTTAAACGATATGACTTGAACGCGGCATGGCAAAATTGTATTTACTTTGACGTTTTCTATCGCCAATTTAGCACTGACGCTACTTCAAACGCTAACACTGAATGTATGTGATTAATGAATGTTGCTACTTTGAATAAATATTATTTTAAATTAAATATTTACCGAAATAAATATCAATACAAACAACGATTTGATAGTGAACGCCTCCCGGATGTGAGCGGGAAGAAGCCGGAAGTAGTTCTTGTTAGTTTACACCAGCGGCCGGATGTTCTGTGAGAAGACAGGTCCAACAAAGACGGGAAAGCCCCCGGGTCTTCAGCCTACTTCTAAACACAAACCAAGGTAAATATTAGCAGTTTACTTTAGATTAATGTCAATCTTTCAAGCGCCACATTCCGTTTCAGTGCTTTGTTTGTGAACGGTGCAAGTTGTTAAGCATTAGCCACCTAGCGCGGCCGCTGCTCGCTCTGCCGCTAACTGGCTGTTGTAGCGACCCCCCTCAAAGTAAATTAAAACAATTAAATTATTAACGTAACTTTATAATATTTAAATCAGAACATAAACAGTATGTCACCTTACTCATTTACAATTTATATTTATTATTTCCTGGTGGTTAATCAGTAACGTGAACGCAACATTCCCGTTATACATTAATTTGCTGTTGATGGTTAAAAATCGTATTGATGGTCAGTATTTGTTAAGCTAATGTCCGCACGAGGATGTTTAACGGTGTAATGTCTTTCAATATTGAACTTTAAATAATCGGCACAGTCGCTGTCGTATTATGTAAGCTTGTCCACATTTTCACCAAATATAACAGGTGTTTACTTAGGATCAAATCTGAGCGGCTTCCGTTCAGTGAAACTTGGTGTATTTCAAATCTCATGTGACAGCTGCAGTCCTAATAACAGTTCACATGAAAATATAACAAAATACATTTTTAAAATGCAATATTTGGGATGAGAATCTCTCTGCCAAAAGTTTCTTCGCTTTTTGAATGCACAATTTACCCTCCATGTGAAATAAAAACTGAATTTTTATGACTAAGGCTGTTATTACTGGTAATGATGGAGTATTCCGTTGTTATCAGTAAATGATAAAGAGCTGTAAATTTTGACATGATAACTTTGGGCTCTTTTATAGCTATTTGACTCTAAATGCTGCTTTACACGGGTATTCATTAAAGACACCTTTTTAGAGTAAGTCATACTTGTCAGTGAATTCTGTAAAAGTTAACATATTGCAAATTTGCCCCAAAGGGTTTTGCACTTCACAGCACCATCTACATTTACACCCTTGATTCACTTTGTTGAACCTTGTCTTCTGTTCTCTTTCTCCTCAGAGAAAAAAAGAAGTCTGATTTGCATGTGAGGCCAAATATCTGCTGAGCCAACGATGGTGAACAATATTGAAATGGACGTTGAAAACAATATGGTGAGTATGTTTTTTTAGCAGCAGAGACACAGTTGCTAAAATATTGGGTAATGATTGGCCAACAAGTGTTTCATTGTCACATCAGTGATGAAAAACGTTTTTCTGTCTCACAGTCAATGTGTTACGATTCACACAGTGGAGGAGTTTCAGTTCGATTACTTGATCTTTTTATTTGGTGTCATCATAAGATAAGTGTAACCGTTAGCGCCATGTAATAAATTTATCATAAAGGAGTGGTATTCAAGAGGTCAAAGTTCCCCCATACTTTCGCTTTCTGCTCATGAATCATCCAGGTTCTTGTTTACCCAACAACAGTTGTGCACACAAAGTACAAAAATAATACCCTTCCTCCTGTGTTGTGGTTCAACATTCCTTGTCCTTCTGTTCACAGTCTAATTCAGGCCATTGTGAGTTCATGTCTGTATGACTTAAAAAGGCATTTAAAGGTCAATTGTGCAACTTTTTGGAGCTATATTTGGCAGATATTAAACGTGCTACCAATAGTATGTATAAGTGTAATCACTTTTAAATGTATTTGTTTTGTTTTTGTTCTAGTCTTTGAATAAACCTTTATATGTACGTTAGGCAAGGGTCTTGCTTTACGAAGGCCGCCATTTTGCAGTGCCATGTTTTTACAGCAGCCCGAACGAACAAACCAGCCAGAGTGTTTAACATTTTGAAATGCACACTCACAGACTCACACTGGACCTTTAATACATATTTTGATATTCTCAAACAGTGTCACTACTATCAAATAATGCTTACATTAAACTAAGTGAACTTCTCTGCATCTGGCATCCTTGTTACTGACATTGGCCTCATTCCCAGGACTGAAAAAACAAATGCAGTGTCCCACACACTGACGTCATTTCATACAGCTTGCTTTTTTTTTAGATCAGCTTTCACTAAGATCAATCTTTGGGGATGTCTCCTCTTGTCTTCCTTTTTGCGTACCTGATGAGGTTGCTTCATGTCTGGGTCGCTGCATGTCTCAACTCGCCTGATAGTTTTAGTTCACAAAGTCTCTCTAAATTTCCCTTTTATTATTTTTCCCTGACAGAACAGATCCTCAGGGTGTGTGTTAATGAGCACAGTGTTGTTATCGTTGGAAGAATTGGCATAGTGCGTGTGAATGTGCAAGGTCAGCTCTGAACAGTTTTGTCAACAAATGCTCTATCAGGGTATCATCTGGTAATAAAGTTGTTTTTGTCAACAAATGATCTGTTTTTCCAAACCTTTAGTGTGTGTATATATATAGAGAAGTTTACAGCACCCTGCATAAAGGAAAGGATTGCAATAGGAAGGAGCAAACTTGTGATTTAAACCATTGGTCTTATGTCACTGTTGCTTGCTAAATGTGAGGAATGTTTTCCTGCACTAAGTGTTTTTTTATGTTGTTTTTTGTTTTGTTTTTTAGCAGTGAAACCTATGTAAATGAACAAGAGAATATCTTGTGCTGCAAACTCATGATGTTCAAAATCCTTCAAAGTGCTTTAATTTTGTTGTACCTCTGTTTCTTTCACAGCAAATTGTTAGCCTGACTGAGTAGTTCTGTCCTGGCATCATTTGCTCTGCAAACATATATATTTCAAACACTTGTTTACCCTATTGCTATTCTAAAAAACACTTTTGGGTGCTTTGAGCTTATCACTGTCGCTTTCGATGTGGTTTTTAAAAGTTACATAATCAATTTTAGTATGAATGGTGTGTGTTGATGTAAATACAGTAGGTAATTTATCACAGCTCCCTCTATCTTATTCTACTTCCACATATATTTCTATACTTTTCACAAAAAAAAGGCAGTGAAGCTACTCACAGTGATGTAATCTTTTGGCCTGTTGCTTCACTGACAAACAGCCCGACCTCACCAGCAGAGAGGACTGCCTCTTTGTAGAGCTGTAGCTCCTGATTGGATAAATTGTTGTGGAAAAGTTTCTTCTGGATTCATTTGTCAAAGAATGAGACCCGACCCACATCACTGGCCAAACACTGTCAGTCAGTGACTGCCGTGACGGCATAGATATTTTTTATTTGACTAGTTGCTTTTTAAGCACTGAATTATAAGAAACAAGTGAAGACAAAGAAGCAGGGTCAGTCAAGTTTAAGCACAAAGTTGCTTTTTATAATTGATCTTATCGTATGTCGTCTTAGTCCATTCAGCAAGTTATCACAATTTGGCTCATAATTATGCTTTATTGGCCAACACATAGACAGAGTTGATAAACAGGCATGTTCTCATCGGTTAATATCAGCAATTTTTGTGATGTTCTTTTGATCACCTGACAAGAAAGGAAACATAATATAGAACAGTCTTTCCCAAAGATTTAGTTTTGGAACCCCATTGTCCCCGACATTCATTCAGCAAAAGTACGCCACAATAAGAGCGGAACTGCTGCAATTACACACACTTAACATCACTGTTCTGCTGATTATTATCACTCATAACTTGCACACGTGAGCACCAAAAGTTGCAAATTAAGATACCAAAAAATATATTTCACAATAATGTTTTAGCCATTTAATTTATTAAGTAAAGTAGTATTAGTGAGGGTGCAGTAGAAAGCTGTGGGGGCCTTTTAAGAAAACCACTCCTAGAGAAGCGGAGTATACAAGTTAATAATTAATATAAACAACAATATCAAATTATCAATTTGATATTGTTGTTTATATTAATTGTTTATTTTGATAGTTGAATCACAACTTCATTTTGTGCGTGTTATTCAATAAACCATAAAGGCTGGAATACAATTCATCAAATTTATTTGGTCACACACACACACACACACACACACACAAAAATCCTGCATTAAATTCAAAAACCTAAAATGTAATTGTTCTCCAATACCCACAGGACCAACAAGAGTCCAATGCAGCTCCTGAACCCACCCAGCAGCAGCCACAGGAGGCTGGGGTGCCCAGAGCGCGGTCAAGGGGAAATTCAGGTGCTGAAGGAGGAGGAGGAGGTGGGGGAGGAGGAGGAGGAGGTGGGGGAGGGGGAGGACCAGAGCAGAACGGACAGCCTCCCGCCACCCGTGCCGCCCGTGTGGTGGAGACTGAGGAGGACGAGGATGAGGAGCTGACCTTGAAATACGGGGCCAAACACGTCATCATGCTGTTCGTCCCCGTCACTCTCTGCATGGTGGTTGTTGTGGCAACCATTAAGTCAGTCGGTTACTACACCCAGAATGATGGACAGAGATTGTAAGTGTTTTTGACGTGTGGTGAGTGTGTGAATGAAATGCCATACAATGCCACAAGGTGGAGTTGATGCGTTATCTTCTGCATAGTTTGAATTTGAAGACTATAATTGCCTTCAGGGCCTTGTGGCAGAGTCTGGCTCAGAACACAGACACATAACATTTTATATCTTCAGCTTTTATTCAGAGCAATTTAGCCCGACTGAAATAGCATTAAACATAAAATCAATCATGTTTGAGGTCAACCACTGGAATAAAAACCCCACAGTAACAGAAACTGCACTCAGATATAACATGAATTTTATTCATGTTGTGATACTGTGAGCTAGATAAATTCACATTATCATTGCATGTGTGATATACTGTCTGTTCTTGGCTGTTGATAACGTGGCCTTTCCTCACCACCCACAGGATCTACACGCCGTTTCCTGAAGACACAGACACGGTGGCGCAGAGAGCTCTGCACTCCATCCTCAACGCCACCATCATGATCACTGTGATCATCGTCATGACCCTGGTGCTGGTGCTGTTATACAAATACCGCTGCTATAAGGTATCACACTTCATCACATATGATGTCACTGCAGACCTGAGATTTACTAGGGTTTGTTTATAATATTAACAATGACTTTTTATGTGTGTTTTATTTGTGTCCTACTAACCTTACAATACCAGCATGTGCACCACATCAGGAACCTAAAACTTACTGATATTAATTCATTCAATGTCAGGTATACGAGCATGTGGTCTGATAAGATTTACAGCCAAGTCTAGGCAAATATAGCACAACTCTAATTTTGCATATTAAAGTATGTGTCCTTACCTTTTAAGCTGCTGCGCTGGTGTTTTCCATCTGTTCAGATGTACCTATGTGTGTACATATTTCACATTCATGTTAATGTGCATTTATCCTTTTATATTACTATGCAGATATTTTATTTTTATTTTATATTTTAGAAGAAATGTGGTGGTCATTTGGCCCTTTTAATGTCTAATGTAAAGACACACTCACATTCACTACAAAGAGGTGTGTCCTGTTGGTTTAGAGTTGGGCTTTTGGCATTGCTTTAAAGCCAGAGGGTCACATGATAGAGGGTCACATGACAGGAAGAATTTTTTTTAAATATTGGAAAATTTTGAGGGATCTTTATACTGAATGATCTATCATGCTGAAACATTAGGACACAATATTAAATGGCTTACTGTTAAATATATTATAAAGTGAAAGGGCAGTGACTTTTACTGATATACTCATATACTGATATACCTACCATTCAAATACTGTAGCTGCATTACATTTAGGTGTGCCAGTTCCTGCCAGTGATAGAGGTGTGTACATTGTTCTGGGCCAAAACTAATTGACAAGACAAGATAATATTGCTATAGCACTTTCGGTAAATCTGCACAGTCCTGTAGATGTTTTATCACATACACTGACTGTGCAGAAAACCTGTCTGAGTTTCAAATTATAGCAGTTATCTGTAATGTTTAAAATGCATCCAAGTCCTGTCCAAACCTCACACACCTGCAGCAGCAGACAGGCGCGGCTGAGGCTGAGCACATCAGAACAGTCGATTTTTGCTTTGTCAAAACTCGGTGTTGCTCACTGTCTTGTCCTCTATCAAAAACCCCACCCATCTAGTCGCCCTGGTGGTTTAAAACAAACGCAAGTGACAAGTTTTTGCAAGTACTGGTTTGTTGAAACATTGTCGTTTAAAGTAACTCTGATCTCTCCCTCCACAGGTGATCCAAGGCTGGCTCTTCCTCTCCTCTCTGCTCCTGCTCTTCTTCTTCTCTTACATCTACCTCAAGTAAGGCACGCCTCCCTGAACATTTTATCTAAATATTGATAGTGTTTTGCCTTTAAAAAAAAAAAAAGAAAATTCATAACATCTTGAAATATTGCATAAAAGTAATATGTAAAAGGAGGTGGGAAAGTTGGGGAATCGATAAAGTGGGAATATGAAACACATCGGAACCAGATTCAGTGAATTAATGATGGTGCTTGAAATCATGTGACTCCAGCTCCTGTGTGTAAATACCAGAAACTGCAGTAAATTCCTTAGTTGTGGACCAAACTGTGATTACTTGAAGACAGTCTGATGTGCTTATAGGCTGTACATTTGGACCCTGAAGAGAATTTTGGTGTTTGAGACTGAACTTTCCCCCCCACAGGTTTTAACAGATATCTGAATCATGGAAATAATCTCACAGCCCTTCTTTTGTGGTAACTTGGGTTTTTGCACCACCTAGTGACTATCTTGGTGAACTAACTCCCCAGTGTTCGCTTAACAGCAGTGGATGGAAACACACACAAACGCACAGATTCTTTTAATGCATCTTCGGTTTAAATTTGAGAGATTTAATGGAAACTCAGCTATGGTTTCTAATATCACAATGACGTGATACTTTACAATGACTTATTAAGTATAAACAGGTATTTTCACTCTATCTCTCTCCCCATCCAGAGAGGTTTTCAAGACCTACAATGTGGCCATGGACTATTTCACCCTTGCGATAATAATTTGGAACTTTGGTGTGGTGGGCATGATGTGTATTCACTGGAAAGGACCTTTGCGGCTTCAGCAGGCCTACCTCATCATGATCAGCGCCCTCATGGCCCTGGTTTTCATCAAGTACCTGCCAGAGTGGACGGCCTGGCTTATATTAGCTGTCATATCTGTCTATGGTAAATCTCCACTCTCTTCTTCCTTATTGCTTTGACCTTTCTGTACTTTTAAAGAACACAAAAGCCTTGAAAACCTTTGAAGATGGATTTGTGGCCCATTTAGTCATCTGCTTCTGTTTAGTGCTTTGTTGCTCAAAAGGAATAACTCAAAATACTCATCATCAAACTTCATTTTTTTGTACAGAAACTGAACAGGACTATGTTACGACTGACTCAGTGTGAACTAAATAAGGCACAAGTGCAATTAATAGTAAAATTAGCAGATTATTTTTACTGTGTACACGAATAGCAGCCATCTTGGAATTCTAAGTTGGGGTTTGTGAAGTTGCTCAGATTTCCCATGTTGGAAATCTGACCTAGGGGGCATTTCCATTGAAACTTAGGAACATGGAAATTTCAAACTTCAGACTTCAACTGGAGCACACTGTATGTGTCAACACTTTTAGCAAATGTGTTAAGAAAACATAAAAATGTAAGACTGTAAATCTACAAAGAGCAGAAATCTGAGTTGTAGAAAAACTGATTGTGCCTCTTTGATTCGAGCTGTGATTAAGACCTTTGAACTGTGGAGGGCAGCATTGCACCTCTGTGTTCAGCCTGAAGGAAATTATCAGAAGAAGAATTTCTCACATGATCTCCTTAATTTAAGGATTGGCAGCAGTAAATGGAATTAATAATTGTGGGTAGTTTAATTTACTTGGATGTACCAAATAATTGGGGGTAGGTCAAATTCATTTGATAACAATTAGATTTTCTTAATAACCTTAATTTCCTTTGTATGTTTGCTGTATAATGACATGAATAAATGGATATGACACACTCCACGGTTAGATTTATTCAAAAGAAAACCCACTGACAGAATAAAACCAAGACATCTAAATCATATGACATCTTTTTGTTGGAGTGCAAGTGTGATAATGGTTTCATTTACTCAAAACCTCATTGCACATATTGTGCTTTAGTGGTTTTAATGTTTCACGCTCCCCGTCGAGCTCCCCTCTACTCAATCAGAGACATTTTGACCTCCTGTTATCGCACATGTCTGCTTCCTCCTTCTCTTTTTGACCCTTGGATCTTCTGTTTGGTGTCTCATGTCACTTGTCACATTGACATCTGTCTTCTGTCCTCTGACAGATCTGCTAGCGGTGCTTTGTCCTAAAGGGCCTCTGAGGATCCTGGTGGAAACGGCTCAGGAGAGGAACGAACCCATCTTCCCAGCTCTCATCTATTCCTGTAAGATTATAGATTCTGTCAACGCATAAATCTTTAAATCAATATTTAAATTCTTTCAACATAATTCGGTACTATTTCTACTACAACTCTAAAAGTAACTTAACACAGAATCAATATAATAAGAGATTCGAACAGTATTTAGTATTAATATTTTAATGTTATGGTAGACCAATGAATCAACCAAATGGATTTATCAGTCCCTTATTTGCCTTATATGACCAATTAATTATTAATAATTGGCCGATTATTACAAGTTGTGAGTTTTTGTTCTCATGAATGTTGTAAAAAGTTATGTTTCAATCCAAACGTTTGTATATTCAGTTATTTTTTTGTTGTTTTGATGACCTTAATATTTAGTTTATACATTTTTTTTTTACTGAAAATGCTTTAAATCATTGCATTGCAGTGCAGACATAAAATGTAGATTTGAGAGACATCACAAAACATTAGCATTAAAACCGGCCAAATTATATGTGGCAAAAGAATCTACATCAACTCTCAGCCATCTGGCATCAGCCACAGAAAAACTCTTGATGGTAGAGCCCTAGTTTGAAAGTTAGTTTCATTGCTTGACTCGACTTGTAATGCAAACTTAAAAATATTTTAATGTGGACTTGCACGTCTTCCTCAGCTACAATGGTGTGGCTCGTCAACATGGCCGACACTGAAGGGCCAAAGAGGAACTCGTCAGAAGCAGCGCCGCCTCAGCAAGAGACACAAGAAGGTGAGTGAGTTTGTCCGAGTGTTTACAGTTTATCGGTGACCAACCTGCCGCATCTGCTGCTGCTGTTTGTCCTGACTGATATCCCCGGTCTGCAGCCGTGGCGTCTCCTGCCCCCTCTGCTCAGTCACAGGACGACGGGGGCTTCACCTCCTCCTGGGTCAGCCAGCAGGAGCATCAGCTGGGAGTGCTCCAGTCCACCGAGGAGACCAGGAGGGAGATCCAGGAGATGCCCTCTGCTCGTCCTCCTGTTGAAGACGACGACGAAGAGAGTGAGTGCTCACTGTAGAACTGTTTACATTTACTTTCCAGTTGTTTCTTTCTCCATAGAATGATCGAAAATGTTGATCAGGGTTTCCCAAACCTCAAAATGATGATGATGTTCCCAAATGTCTTGTTTTGTCCACAAACCAAAATTATTCACTTTTAATCATTTCTTTGGTATATGTACCAAAGAAATGAGGAAAAAAAAACATTTAAGAAGCTGAAAAATCAGTGAACTTGTTAGTATCAAGTATTTAGGGCAGAGGTGTCAAACTCATTTTAGTTCAGGGGCCACATGCAGTGCAATTTGATCTCAATAAGCCATAAACAGCAAGAACTCCAAATGTTTCCCTTTGTTTTATATTTAATGAAATATCAAAAAAAAATAATAAATAAATAAATAAATAAATGAAATATCTTTTATGATCTATTATGAACAACTTGAAATTTCTTTAGAAAAATAAGTGTAATATTATGTTTAAGTTTACCATCTACACATGCATTACAACTTACACATCACAGTGGATCTACAAAGGCACTAAACAGTTTGTCACAGGTCTCTGGAACTGAAAAATAAAGTAGCTCACATACTGATTAGATTCCAATCATTATGTGAAACTTTCACAAATTCATTCTGTGGGCCGGAATGGACCCTCCGGTGGGCCGGTTCTGGCCCGCGGGCCGCACGTTTGACACCCCTGATTTAGGGGGTGGTGTTGCTGTAACATCAAACAAATGAGATGATGATGATGATTTTAGCTCTGATATGAAGCCGAGCTCTGTAATTCCAACATTGTCCTCGGTGTGTAATCATCAGTTTCCTCTTCTCCCAACAAATAAAACATTTTTAGGAATGTTTTTATGTGACCCTTCTGTGAAATTAGCGTGTTTGTGAATGTGACTGCACGTTAGGCTGTGGACTGTTTTTAGTCGGAGCAGATAAGGAAGCAATTATTTATGGCAATGGCTAGGTTTCGTGTCTGTACTATTTGGATCAGTAAATATGGGCTCTGAGCTCATGTTTGAACACTAATTACAGTTTGAAGAAGATATTTCTATAGGGCTTTGAGGGCGCGGGGGTAGAAGAATTAACTCCACCCTGAATGTGGTGTCCTCTTGTGTTTTCAGGGGGTGTCAAGCTCGGCCTCGGAGACTTCATCTTCTACAGCATGCTGGTGGGAAAGGCCTCGGCTACAGCCAGCGGCGACTGGAACACCACGCTCGCCTGCTTTGTAGCCATCCTCATTGTGAGTGACACCACAGCTGTTTATTTTGGTGTCAGACTCAAGGCACCACAACCTCATCTCTGTCTCTCAGCACATTATCTTAACCCCACGTCGTGTGAACCGCTTGATTTCTTTGTTTGGTAAACAGTCACTCAGTGTGTCATTTCCTGTTTTGTTTTGTCTGTCTGTGGCTCTGCAGGGTCTGTGTCTGACCCTGCTCCTCCTCGCCATCTTCAAGAAAGCGCTCCCCGCTCTCCCCATTTCCATCTTCTTTGGCCTGGTCTTCTACTTTGCCACCGACAACTTGGTACGGCCCTTCATGGACAAGCTAGCGCTACACCAGTTCTACATTTAGCAGGACTCGGCTTTGATAACCTTCACGCCCATGTAGGTCTCTGGCTAACAACATGGGAGCAGCCCTTTCACAGCCTGGGAACAAAAGATGATGGATGACTCATCCCTTGCTACAAACTCACGGTGATGGGACACAAGTTGTTTTTGTTCTGCCTTTCTTTCTGACGCCAAGAGACGATATTCCCCACAACCGCTGTTCTGACATATTTTATTTTCCGTTTTTAAACCAAGAAATGAAATTTTGGCTCCGACTTGGGACTTCACTTTCAAATGGTCCATCACTGGTCTCAGGCAAAATCTAAGTTAGTGGGAATATTTTACCTTTATTTAACCAGGGAAGCTTTTCAACAGCTCGTCTGCTCCTTTTTCCTCCAGCAGCAGAGCCCCGTTCCACTTCACTCACGTTCATATCTGTGAGCTGTCCGGTTCAACCACAGTCTTCCCCAACTGGGGCTTGACAGCGGGTGCCTTGCTCATGGACACCTTGGTGTTAGCTGTTGAGCAAAGGAAGACAGTTTGATTGAATTTTTGCTCCAAAGACTTTCCCTTCATTTTTCATATCCTCCAAGTTTCACCGAATATTTAAAAAAAGAAAAAGCCTCCAAGTAATAGACACTCGATGATGATATTGATTATGGATCAATAAATGTGAAGTTTGACAGTGAGTGAGCTGTCAGTCACCACAGTGTGCTCTCCTCACCACTGTTATAAATGGTTAGAACCTTCTTTTTTTTTCCCCCACATTTGATATAAAAACAAACAAACCCAAAGCTCTGATGCTGGAGCGATTCACACCCAGAAAGATTTGCACTGAATCAGATGTGTTGAACACATCATGTGTATCTTTCACATGTGGAAAAGTGGAAAATGTCGAGAATTTGAGTGTTTTTGTCACACACACACACACACACACACACACACACACACTGATTTCACCACGTTGTTAGAACTGTAAGCTGTAGTGCGTAACTTTTGCTGATTTTATTATTCTCCCTCTGGTCTTTGTCAACAAAAAGGATGTCACATTGTTTGTAGCTGAAAACAGGCTCTGTCAAGCAATACTATCAGACCTGACTGAGGGAGCGTTTGTGTGTATACAGCGGCCGTGCAGGGCAAGAAGAGGAAGCATTTATCTTGTCAAACAGCTGAACAACCGGGGTTTTTTTTGAGCAGTGGAATTCACTTCTGAAGCTTTTCACGGATGCTTCTTTTGGTTTGCGGTCATACTCCAGACTGTTTGTTGTCATCTTGCTTTACTAGCTCAATGTTGCTGTTGCCTGTCTGTCTTTATATAAAGCAAGACACTTCCTGTGTGCGGCACAGGAATGTCACCAGACAACACAAGATAACACATAGAGTCGTGTGGGGCTAATTGTGCAAACTCATTGGACAGTGGTTTGAATGTAACAGACATTTGTTTATGTTTAAAAGTTACACACTACAGCTTTAAGTTTCCTCCTCGACTGAATTGACGTCACAGCCTGCAGAGGGAGTAAACTTCATACACACTCACGCTGAGACTCATCTGTCACGTTCGCTGTGTGTGCTGTCAGCCACTGAGCAGTTCTGCTGGAGCAGTCGGAGGTTCAGTGCCTTGCTCAAGGGCATTTCTGTAGTAGTAGTCGTCGTAATTGTTGTTGTTATTGTGGGACAGAAACATGCCTTTCATTCTCCACCCTGACTGAGATGTAAATTTTTTTGTAAACACGTCCAGGGATTGTAACCTGTGATCGTCCGGTCACAAACTCTGAACCTTTAGGCAACAGCTGCCCTCATGACGCTCGCCTGGTGCTGTCTTCAAACTATGCTACATCACACACTAAAATAATTTTGTCGATACACAGACACTGTTGTCTTTTTTTTTCCAAGATATGCAGAAGCAACACTTTGTACTTTTTGAAACATTTTTCAATGTTTCAATGTAAATGTTAGCGGGTATCCTGACAAAGATCAGGAAAATCTGGGAAAAACAACAGGAAAAACCCTGTCTTTGTAAATGAGGGAATTCTTGATCTAGTTGAATTTGTGGAGATTTTTCTCCCATCATTAAACATTAAGAGTCTAATTGGCTATTTTAATCGAACCAAACAAGAAAACAAACCAAAAGTTTGCTTTAAAATACGTATGAACTCAATCTTGGTGGTTTTTGCTGATGAGCTGCACTGGTTGCTCTTTTGCTGTTGCACTCAACTTTCATAATTAGTAGCAGAGAAAAGAAACCAACAAGGAGCAATGTACTAAACTTGTTCAGACTGTTTTTATTTCCCTTCTTGTTTTGGGGGAATATTGCGGGTGATTGGCTTTTGTTCTGTCCTTCACATACATATGTGTGTTATGCAAGGTTATTCAATTCAGATTTCTTTCTTTTTTTAAATAAACAATTAAACTGAAAACAGTTAAACAGTTATTCCCTGTGTGTGAGCTGCTGCATGTGCACATTCTCAACTCTCATTTTGTCTCTTTGGTGAATCTGACAAAATTTTAAATCTGAATTTGACAAATGTATGTTGTAAACTTGATGATAAAACTAACTGCACAGTGTGGAGGCAGAATAACAACAGTCTGTGTTTATATACAGTATATATATATATATATATATAGTATATTTATGGCAGTTTTAGTCAATACAGTATAATATTTAAAGTTGTAATTTGAGCATTCACAGTTTGGTTTTGCTCTTTATTTGCATCATAAGTCTTTTAAAGTCCGGGCGTCTCCAGTGCGAATCGAGCAGATTTAACTCCCTGTTAACATGTACGTAAACACGTCATGTGTGTAGTACAGGTGTAAAAACTGACTCATGTCCATAAATGTCATCAACAATGTTCTGATCATTGTTAAATCAAAAGGATTTAAATTATTACCATTTAATCAGCATGTCTGCTCTTAAAACAGTTTCATAGGTCAATAGTAATTATTTTTATCTTGTCCAGTCATAGGAGGAGAAACTAAGAGAACGTCGAATTTATCAAACATGGAAGGTCCAACGATTTGGTTCTTTTGAGTCAAGTTTAAAGTGCAAATATGTCAAAACGGGCCTTCATTACAGCACTTGGGTGAATGCACTTCATTACGTTCCAGCACAAAAGAGACAAAGCAGTGTAATGTGATGTTTTCGCGTCTCATTTGCCCCCTTTAACACGGATCAAGCTCAACACCCCTCTAATACTGTGTTTTCACGCTGTGACAAAATGCTGTTTGCTCTCACACTTCATCTGCACTGACTTCCAGTGAGTGAATTCGCTGAGGACTTGACGCAAATCGACTCGGCAGACTGTGGGAACACTCCCTCGAGGTGCCGATGCTCACAGTCCTCCCATCTGATGCCAAGTCCTCGCTGGCTGGGACAGCGGCTAACCCCACTGCTGTGGCTCAGTGATGGAGCCCTCGGACGGGCCTCGCTCTGGCATGTGTGTCCTGTCACTCGGCTGTGAGCAAATACGGACTTAACTCCATAATTCCTCTCTTGCATCGAGTCCAGACACCTGCTCTGCCCGGATTATGCTACGCCATGCAGTTTTTGGTGTTCAAGACTTAAAGGGATAGTTCAGGTTTTGTCATGTGTGGATGTGAAAGGGACCAACTCATAGTGTATGTCCCCAGCATACTGCCATCCATGGGAAACCATGAAAACACAGGGAAAAGCTGATTTTGTAGCCACATAACAAAAGACTAGTAACAAATTTTCCAGAGGTTTTTTAACAGCTCAAATCATCATTTTTAGCTTGCAGGTACACATGAGCTGCTGCTCTACTGCTGCCGCATTTAGTAAAGTTGTCTGACTTAGGTAAATCCAGACAATGGATTTCTAATACCCAAGTCACAAAAAAAGCACATCTGAACTTACTGATGGAGGCAGCAGTGGATCAACAACTCCTGTAGGTAGCGAGGCAAAAATGCAGATTTTCTCTGTTGACTTTGGTGCAGAAAGTGTGGAGTTTGTAAAGTGGCATAAAGTCACAGTTCCAGTCACAAAAGGCCATTTAAAAATAGAGATAACGTATCTAATATATTCTTAATATGACAGAAGCAGGTTTAGATTTTGCTTTGTAAAGCACTTACTCCTTGCACCAATGTCTATAGGAAATATTAGTGTTTTTAGCTCCTGAGTAAACAGAAGCTGCTGGTCTGCTCTTGCCTCATTTGGTAAATTTGCTTCACTCAGGTAAATCAAAACAAAAGATTTCAAGCACAAAACCCACAAAGTTTCACACTTAAACTTCCTGGTGGAGGCGGCAATGGATGAACAACTCCCGTAGGTCGTGATGTAAAATTGCTGATTTTCTCTATGGACTTTAGTGCAGGGTAGTGAGTGGTTTACAAAGTGACACAAGCTTCAGTTTCAAGTCAGAAAATGCAGTCTAATGGTGAGATCAAGCCGCTAACGGTTATGAGATATCAATGATTGAGATAACTAAAGCATTGGATTAGGCTAAATTTGATGAGTAACTTATCTGTCAGACAAACTTGAAGCATCCATATAATTATGCCAGGACCGAAATCTGACTCTCCTGTTTGTGTTGCAGATGTCACATTTCTTTGAAGGCTTCTTGCCTTATTGTCTGACAGGTATATGAGTGAACTGCAGAGTGAACTCTGAGGTAATCAGTCAATGAATGTCATTCTCTGTATGGAGCGGATTTAGGCAGAAAACACTGGGACTGTGTGTGTGTCATCTGTGTGTTGGAGGTTTCCCAGGATAACTCTGCTAAAGGGATTACTGTGCAGGGACGGATGGCTGCTCCATGTGAGGCATGTAAGGAACTGAGGATTAGACTCGGTAATCGCTCTCGACTGCAAACAAGCCCCGACACTGAACGACACAAGAGAAACCCGGACAACATTTTTTTTTAACAATTTCAAAGATGTCCAGGGAGCAGCTGGAGAGCCTGGTGAAGCGCATGGAGGAGACGCTCTCGGAGATGGAGCAGCTGAAGCTTCACTGCGGGAAGCAGAGCGAGGAGCTGAGCCGCCTGGTGGTGGAGCTGCGCAGGGAGAACCAGGAGCTGGTGGAGAAGTTTAACCAGCTCGCTGTGGAGATGAAGGAAGCCAAGGAGATCATAGAACAGCTACAGGACACCAAATATGCCTTCAATGCAAAGGAGAGGCAGGCGCAGAAGCTGAGCCGCCAGCTCTGAAGAGGAGAGAGGGAAACTGGGACCACAGTCCTGGAGGGGAAAAACCAGCAGATGGTGACGTGATTCCTGAAGACTGCGTGTGCATGAAAGCTAAACTAAGAACATCTTAAACATGTTGAAGGTTGTATTTGTTTGTCTGCATATGTGTACATTTTAGGTCTGGAGGAATTTGGATGTAAAGCTTAGTAATTTGAATGTTAACTTTCAGTAAATCCCGTGGCTTAGGCCTCCTTTCAAATCCACAGCTTGACTTAATGACCAGGAATCCAAAGTGGAGGCTTTAAAGAAATGTGGAAAGAGTTGAATCTGGCTGAAAGGTGTGGCAAAGATTGAGATATTGTGCTCATTAAGTTCCTATAATTAAAACAACGACATGCCTGGAAACTTGGCTGCGCTGACCCTGTAAAGATTTTATTTGACGGCAGCCAGAGGGTTTTATTTTTAGTCATTCATTGAGCAGGAAAGGTGGGTGGCTGTGCATTTTTGGTTCTTTGAGAAGTCAAAGTGCCCAAAATAGTCTACGTGATTATCCCCCACTGCTCTGAGACTCACTGCAGGTATTTCTCACATTATGTGTGAAGGAGAAACACAGATGTCACTGAAAACTGTCCCACTACAGTCACTAGCAGCTGAATGGAATTCAGCCATCTTCCATTTTCACTACTTATTCCTGCACTGTAATGTCAAAATGTCTGGTGCAAAACAGTTGTTGCTTGTTAGTGTCAATTTTGTTGTAGAAATTCTCTAAATCATCAGTTTTTATGGGCCATGTCAAGACATTTGGGGTTCAATTTGATTTATTGCTCCTAAGTGTGGAATTAAATGTTATTATTGAATCAGAATTATTTTTGAATCTCTGTGATTTGGACCTGTATGGGCCTTGTATTTACATTTAGCCAGTGAATATATGCTGGAGTTGAATTCGTCTCCACTTTGACAAAATACAAACACATTGCTGTCAATCAACTGATTATTAAACAACAATAATCTGGCTCCTGCATTATAAATAATTAGATTTTTAGTAGTAGATTTTCAAATAAATGAAGCAAGCAACAGGCCGCCAATAAAAGGTTTTAAAGAAAAGATGAATCATAATAATTATCTTTATATGGGTAGCATTTACATTTTAAAAGTAAAACTTCTGCAAAAAACTACAACTATTTTTTATCTGTGACTATTTCAAAGTCAAAGTCTGGCTGTGTTTCACTAGTTAAATGCTGAAGGTGTGAAACTGGCTCCACATGTTGTGTCACCATATCAGGTTTGCAAAAAAAAAAAAAAAAAAAAAAAAAATTTTGATGTCCACCGTTGGTCAAAAATGTGACATTCCACGGCAACTTTTCTGTTTCTGATTCTGTCATCACAACTCCTAATAAGGTCAAGGTCGGCTACAGACTTTTCACAGGAGACAGAATAAGATCATTTGCTCTCTCATCATCCTCCTCTTCCTCACATATAATTCAGACACTGGTATAGGGGGATTAGATTAAGATTGAGTGAGAGATAAGGTGACTAATTGTTATTATTTAATTTTCTACACTCTGGTCAAAATTCCTCAGCTCCACTTCAGTTACGGTGTCTATGGTAGAACAGTATTTCTGATTTTCCTCCAAGTACCACCAGAGGAAGGTCGCATGTACCACTGGCGGTACATGTGCCGCAGTTTGAGAACCACCACTTGATAGCTGTCAGACACATTTCACCAATTTTACTGCACTGAAACTAAACTTTGACATAACAGTATATATATATATATTTTTTTTTGCAGTGTGCTTTTACCACCCACACCTTCACCATCACTGACTCATAACTGAATCCTTGTGAACTGTAGAGAAAATATATTGCGTTAAATATAGTACATGCGCTATAAACCGCAGTGGTGTTTCTGCTGGAATGACAACATCTGTGGAGATGTTATGGTCACCTGAGTTTCTACTCAGGCCAGTGAGCCCTCCGGTCAAACCTGAACCTGTAAGAAGATCTTTCCGTGCAACCGCATAAACAAACACGTGGCTTCAATGGGTTTCTGTTGCATGTTTGGCGTCAAAGAATAGTCTCGGTTTTTCTCTTGATTTGCTTGTTTTCAAAAGGCTTGGGCCCACTGTGACTCGCTGGCAAAAAAAAAAAAAAATGCAAAAATACATCAAGATGTAAGCAGCTGAAAGTAAGTAGACATTACATCCGTGATGTATTTTTACACATACCCACAGTCACTCTGCATAATTTCAGTGTTTGTTTTTAGAGGCTAGTGGGATGTTTTGGAAAACCTCACACCCAAAAGAGAAGAGAGACAAGTGAGAAGGGGAAGAATGTTTCTGGAAACACAGATGTATATTGGCTGACATTTAAACTTGGCTTTGGTGGTGGTAGTTGTGGTTTCCTCTTTATTGCCCAAAATAATCACCTACATTTGTTAATTTCATACAATTTTAACACAGCCAGGATGATACAGCAATTCCACAGTCAGACTATTCTACTATTAATTTTTAATTTGAGATCAGACTTTTTAATTATTGACCAGAGCAAAATAAAAAATTATCTTAAGGGACTGTTTTAGTTTTTAGAAAAACACACTTATTAGACACATTATTTTATCAAGACGGTCATCATCGTCAGGGCATGGCTTCCATTGAAGCTTTGACTTTTATCATATCAATATTACTTTTTTGTTTTGCAATTTTTCTGTAATTCAATATGGGATTTTATGGCCCTTTTATGGTTGCTGAATTATATAAACTTTAAATCCTCCAACACCCAAACCGGTTAAACACTTTATGCTCTCACTCTTTAAAAATGTTATAACTTTTAATCAACTATCAGTCGATAATACAAACCCCAATTCCATTGAAGTTCAGATATTGTGTAAAACATGAATAAAACCAGAATACAATGATTTGCAAATCCTTTTCAACCTCCCTTCCATTGAATACACTTCAAAGACAAGATATTTGATGTTTAAACTGATAAACTTTATTGTTTTTTTTGCAAAAAACATCTGTTTGAAACACTTCTCAGGTGAAAAAAAGTGGAAACAGGTGAGTGTCATTATTGGGTATAAAAGGAGCATAAAAGGCTCAGTCTTTCACAAGCAAGGATGGGTTGAGGTTCACCACATTGTAAACAACTGTGTGAGCAAATAGTCCAACAGTGGAAGAACAATGTTTTTCAACGTACAACTGCAGGGAAATTTGGGATTCCATCATCTACAGTCCATATTATCATCAGCAGACCCCAAGAACGCAAGGAAATCTCTGCACATAAGAACCTCCATTCAATGCCCTTGACCTTCGATCCCTCAGACAGCACCGCATCAAAAGCCGACATCATTCTGTAAAGGATGTTACCACGTAGGATCATGAACACTTCAGAAAGACTGTTGTCAGTCAACAGTTTGTTGCTACATCTACAAGTTACTTACAGCTCTACCATGCTGAATGAAAGCCATATATGGAGTGACCCAAAGTGAAAAAGTGTGCTGTGGTCTGACTGGTCCACATTTCAAATAGATTTTGGAAATCACGAAGGTTATTTTTAGGTCACTTTTTTAATTTTTTTAACCACTGTCTGCCATTTTATGTACAAAACAACAGATCAATTAGCTGGAAATTAGCATGTTGACATTAGCATTTAGCTCCAAGTGAAGCTGCTAGCAAGGCTACACTTTTAGTAGACCGGGATGGGGAACTTATGAGAAACATTTAATAACTGAATGTAACACAACTTAGAAATATAGAATAGAGTGATTATACCCCTGCGGTAAAGTAAGATAAATTGACTTGTGATTATTTTTGGGTGTTTCTGTCTGTATGTAAGCCTGTCAGTTCACGGTCAGGGTGAAGAAAACACACAGGTACAGTAGGTGTCATGGCGGACAACCATGTTGGCGACGGCTCCCAGGAAGAAAGTACAGAGCAGGAATGGTCGTTTCGTTTGCTAAGAAAAACGGAGAAAACGTCAATTTGTTTATTTATACAGTTATTCAAAACAAGTCACTGACTTACAAGACACACTGTGGAGATGAAGAAGGCCAAACATCACAGCTGGATACAAGCAGCTAAACTGTAAGAGCTACGCGAACAGAAACACTCGTTCTGGTGAAGGTAACTGTATAGGACATCGGAAAAAAAAGTGTTTTTAACAGCATATATGTTGTGAATTTATGTTTTAAACCATTTTAAAGACTATCAACAAAAGGTACCATGTTGTCAACATGCCATTTTTTCATTAATAGTGTACTTTTTGTATCATGTACACCATGAAATATCCCATTTGGTACAATTACCAAAGTTGTACGTGCCGATTATTTGTGCTTTATTTTGTTTTTAATGTGGTCAGAATAATTGAACATAACTGTACATACAGTCTAGTGAAGTAACATTTGAGAGCCACTTTCAGTCACACGCTATAACCCAGAGCGAGAAACTCCCAGGCAGGGAGATCATGCATGTGGACGGTTACCCTGGCATTACATGGATGCTTTTACAGAGGAAAGATGATGATCATGGCGTGCTGGTCACCGCAAAGCGAGAATAAAACTTCTCAGTAGCCTCATCTGAGACCTGCTCCTGTGGAGCTCACAATAAACGAACACGCCGAATAACTGGCTGTTATTTTTACTGTGTGAAATTACAGAGTGTCGGGAGCAGGAGGGGCCGCGACAGAAGCAGCAGGCGCGTTGGTTAAAAAGCGCGGTGGAGAGTTTTCGAACCCGCAGCACTTTCTCTTGTCTCTGTGTGTTTCCTGTTGGACGTGAGACACGACAGAGGAGCGGGAGAACGAGAGGGAGAGACAAAGAGGACCAGAGCGACAACCGGCCTCGTATATCCACGACTCCGCTGCACCGGAGAGAGGGCTCGGATTCATCCAAGCCTCGACCCACCAGCAGCGGTTTGATTCTGCAGGAGAGACGCTGCGTCTGAACAGGGTGAGGGGAAGCAGATGTTTGTTTTAATCATATGTCACGTTTCTTTCTGGGGACACTTAGTGGAAGCAGTTAAACTTGCCTTAGACCTTGTATGTAAAATGGAATTATTCATTAGAGAGAAAAGGGCAAGTTCTAGACAAAGAATAAAAGCTTTGTTTAGGACAAAATTAAATGTACACAAAGACTAATATGCTCAGTGTTTCATAGGCTTATGTGCTGATCAAGAATATTCAAGATATACCAGTTAAAATGTAATAAAGTGTAGGGCTGCAACTAGCACTTATTTACTTGTTTGATTTCCCCTCAGTTGTCTTTTTTTGCAAAATACTCAGTTTACTGTAATTAAGGAGCAAAGAACTCAGAAATAGGGATGTACGATATTGGACTTTTTTGCCTATATGCTGATATATCAGGAATGTTTGGGCTGATACCCGATGTCGATACTGATACCGATACTGATACAGTATATACATTTTCCCTGGGTCTACAGACTACAGAGATCATTAAGTCTCTACTGTTGTGAAAATAGCTTAGATTTTACACTCTCGTGTTGTAGCAGATGCAGATATACATTGTCTTCATTGTGCAACATAAATAAAAAAAAAAATAATTGTGGTAGCATAGTAGTTGAGGAGGCAGCAGCTTATACAGCCTGCTGTTTAAGTCATTAGTCATATCGAGGGATCTTGACGTGTTTGCTGATATCCAATAATACATAACCGAAAATCGGGCAATATCAATATTTTGCCAGTAATATCATTCACTCTTTACACAGTCATTCACAGTATGTTGTAAAGTGAAATACTATTTCATCTGTTCAAACACATTTAAATAGATAAAATCTTACACTCTAATAGTGAATTTACTTTGTAGTTTAAGAAACATTGTTTGGAGAAGCTGAAATTATATAATCAGTTATCAAAATATTATGAGTTTAGTAGTTGATTACTAAACGATTGATTGCTTCACCTCTAATAAGGTAACAATTAACCATGATGAGTATGAAAAACAGACATGTTAGAGAGGTAGAGAAACTGAGAAAACAACTTATTGATTATTGAGTCTTTATAGGTAAATGTAAACTATTATATATTATGTACACCCACTGATTGATCTTTCCAGAGGCTGCAGTCATGCCTCACATACAGGACACAAGACACTGCTTGCCCTCGATGACTGATGAATAATTGTAAATTTGGGTGGATAAAGGCTTGTACGCCCTGAGGCTACAGGCTTTGTGAGCTCCTGTAATAATAAGGAAGTGATACAGAAAATCTCAGTGGGAGTGACTCAACACATCAGCTGTTAATAGTCAAGATCTAGAATATCATTATCAGAGAGTCTCTTTTTGTGTGACCTTCACAATGTAGTTTTCTAATATTTACTATTCCTGTCACAATTCCTGTCACAATTCATTAGGCTTGTCACACAGTAAACCATTTTTTTTAAATTTTAGCAATTTTCCTTTTCAATTTATCATTTGTCAGTTTCTCAAACATCTGCTTTTGCCACTTCTTTCTGCGTTGTATGTGAAACCTTTGGGTTTTTACGGTGTTGCCATAACATGTAAGATGTTATCTTGGCTTCTGGTAAAGTAAAGCTTAATTAATTCATAAAAGATTTGTGTAACACCTGTCAGCATAAATGAAAATAAGGATCGAGATGGTCTACTGATCATGTGGGGGACGTCTTCCGATTGCTTGGCCTAGATAGATAGCCTAAGAGCTGTATCAGATTACCACCGACACCACCCAGGAGCGATGACACCATGAAGTTGCTCATGAATGTTTGTTTTTGAGAGAGAGCCAGATCAGACATGCTGACTGTCTGTCATCTCTTCACTCTGACATAATCCACCCTGTGTTTGCTATGGGGCATTTACAGCTGCGGGTGGTGGGGGGGCATTTGGATGTGGCTAATGGGTCAGTTTGGTAGCTCTGGCCTAACCCCTTGCAGGAAACCATCTATTTTGCTTGCAAAAGCAAACAGCCACTTAACATGAAACATGTTTAGGTCAGTTTAAAAAAAAAAAAAATGAGGAAAATTAAAATTAATTTCAGATTTTAGAATCATAGGGCTGCTCCACACTATTATTTTCACTGTCAATTAGTCTGATTTATCTCAAACTATTTAGTCACTGTTTTTGTCTTAAAATTATGTTAAAATTTGGCATCTAATTTGTGAAATGTTTAGTGACTCAGTTTGCTGTCACAAGAGACAAACAAATCCAGCACATTTAAACCTTTAAAACCAGTGAAATCTGAATTTTTGGCATTTTATCTAAAATTTTCCAGAGGAATTATCAAAACCATTGCTGATTGAGCAATGGATTACCTGCTCCTGTGTGGATTTGTACATCTTTCTCTGTCCTTTCTTAGACCTCTAGGTAAACTCTTCCCTGCTTAGACTATTAAGTTTTTCATCTCACACAGTCTTCACAAAGCGGAGCCACAGATGTGGATCCAGCTGCTGATTATCTGCTGTGGTTGGTGGCTGCAAACCAAACCACAGAGTAAAACACTTGTATCAGTTATCGTGTATGTTCAACTTGATGATAAGTGCTCCAAGATGTTCTATAAAACATCACTACACATTGATTTATACACTTGGACATGTTTTGGGGAACAGAACGCTGCAGGACAGATGAGTACAGCCACTTAACTAAAACCAAAGCAGATTTTTATTTATTTTTAATCCTGATAATTTTTATCATGTTCTTCCTGCAGTTTCTTTCTGCCCTCGTACATCAGTGTTGTTTGTGTTGGCATTTGTCACTGCCTAGACTCTTGTCCTGGCTTGTTTCCGAAAAAGTTGCTCAATGTTTAAAAGCCTCGATTAGTCACAGTGAATAACTCTTGAGTGTTTTTTTTTAATTATTTCCAGGCAACCATGAAGATGCTCCTGTTTGTGGTAATCCTTCAGCTGCTCTTGGCTCCGGCGCTCATGGTAAACTCAATGGATCCACTAAGAATTAATACACAGTAATAAAAAATACTTTGTGTGCAGTCTTTTCCTGAACTCATGCATCTTTCAATAAATCTACTCTTTCTCTAATTTCAGTCAGTGCCAAGCAGAGCTTGGACTGTAACTAAATTATAAATCTATTTATCAACCGATAATTAATAAGAAACAATCTCCTTCTTTAATTAACCGTGAGTCTTTTTCAAGCACTGGATATTTCTATTTTACTACAGCTTCTGAAATGTGAGGATTTCCTAATGTGCTTATCAGAATAATATGCTATAATCTGTTGCCATTTTTTTTTGATTGATTACATCGTCTTCATCTCCAAGTGAACCCCATGGATGTATTTATTTGTTAACCTACACTAATGATTAATAAAAAATAATTGTCCAATAAATATCAATAAAGTCAAATGAAGTGTAACCTAGGTGACTTTTTGGTGAAACAGTGTCATAGTTTATTGATTTTCTTGAAGAAGAAATGTTTAATGTATGAGGTTCATAGGAAAAACTGCTCAAACGAGCAAAGATAGTACATTATAACAAATATTCTGGTTGATGTCTTTATTTTATTATATGCATTTAATTTACTGGTATGTTTGCAGTTGCCCAGTATGGATTACTGGGACTCATGGGGTCCTTATGGAGAATGCAGTCGCAGCTGTGGCAGTGGAGTGACCATGAGAACCAGACGTTGTGTCACTCACAGGTAACTCCTGCTCTTACAGACGCACTCTTGCTGCACTTTAACTCACAGTTGGTCGCTCTGTTAGAAACCCTGTCCTTTGTGAGGCCCCTCAAACTCACACGCGCGCGTGCACACACACACACACACCCCGTCTGAATAAAGTTAATTGTGAGGATCACTGGCACAGACTGTAACTTGATTGTAAAAGAATGCCTTGAAGTCACAGGACATGGTCTTGTCTTACATCCAAAACAGACCGTGGGCAGGGAGCCTTTAAAAGGGCTTCTCTTCACTGGGTGTTGGCCATCGGCTGTGAAAGAGGACCAGATGGGAGTGAACATTACTATCTGTCCAAAAAATTTACATCAGTTCATTCTTTTACTCTGTTAAAAATGTGTGTTGGTTTTTGAAAGTAATATATATATATATATATATATATAATATATACACACTTGTTTTAAATAGTTTTTGCTCCTTTCTGTGGTTTGTTTGAAATGTATCACCCTTTACAGAAGTTTGGGTACACTTTCTCATTGAATTCTATGAGAAAGTGTACCCAAACTTTTGACCGGTAGTGTATGATGATATAGGACAGATTATTTTGTAGCAGCTATTGTAGCCACACTTCAAACGTGTCAGTACTTTTGGTTCAGTGGTTATGCTACCGAAAGTGTGTTCTTTTCAGCTACTCTTTGGTTTTATTGTGAAAAGTTGAATAATTAAACTATGAGACAAAAATAACAACAGCTTCTTAAAAAACATATCCTTATGAAAGAGTACAATATCTCTGAAAGATTATGAAGATTATAATGTGAATATTTTAATAAAGTAAGTGCAGTCACTTTCCATCACTGCCCAGAAGGTCTAATTAAAATGTAATTAAAGGTTCTAAACTTCATCACTGATGATCTGTGTTTACAGTGTGAAAATGCTGAGCGTGAGCAGAAGTCTGGGTGTAGACAACAACTTAGAGTTAGATTTTTGTTTTTTGTTTTTGGAAGAAAGATGACCGCCAGATAGAACATGTCTGTAAAAATGTTTCCCCAACATGTCTGAACAGGTTTCTGTTGAATCTTATTTAATATTTTAATAGTTATTCCACATTCAAAGTGTGAAACATCATTGAGAGGAAGTATTGAGCTCTTACAGATCTACTATATTAGATGATTGATGCGTATTTTGACATTTTCCATCTATTCACTTGCTCCTTTTGATGCTGGTTTTCAACAAGTCCATGCAGCCAGTCAATGAGTCAGACGGCCTGCTATTGAGTCTCCTCTTCCCATCAAATGAAAAATACATTGTGAGAAGACGTGCCCACTGCTACTGAGCTGGATAAACACTGTCATGTCTTGTCTGCCATCTTCCTCTGAATTACACCTTTTAAATATCATAATTTGACAGGCTGAATCATTACACACTTCACTGTAACTCCCATTTCACCATAAAATTACCAGACTGTCATCCAAATGACTCACATTTCAAAACACGCGATAGTCTGTAAATTAGGGTTGTCATTTTTGTCTGTTATGGGCTATAATCTATTTTGAAATTTGCTTAGATGTGCAATTTTCTCCCCACTTCCCTTAAATATATGACTTTTTGATGCCGCAGTTGTTTTTTTAAGTTGCCGGGTGGGAAGTTGAGGAGTAGATGCTGCGAACGACTGTTTCGACATGTTTTAGTTTCTGTTTTGGCTCGCAGACAGGAGCGTGTCTTGTGCTGGAGCTGAAGGGCAGGTACTTTTGGAGAAAACATGATCATGACTTATCACCATGGCTGGAAGGGATGATTGCAAAACATCCTGTTGTTTCAAGGTTCACTGTCGCACATGTTTGCATCAGAGTTGCTGTTGAGTCTGAGAAGTCAGGCACAGATTAAAGAGGAATGCCATTTGATGTCAGAGCTGAAACTGGGTAGTTTGTATGTCTTTCGTCAAGTCATTAACACCGTCTGTGTCACAGGGATTAATATTTTAGGTCAATTTGGTTTTTACAGCCTCCATAAAGTAAATAAATATAAATAAATATGTATTTATGACACATTTTGTTCAGCTTGAGCTTGATAATTAAAGTCAGCAATGCCATTTTTTAGTCATTCACTCACTCATTGTCTACCACTTCATCCTCCACATGAGGGACATGGGGGGGCTGGAGTTCATCCAAACTACAATAGGGCAAAAGTTATAGGACACCCTCCAAAAAAACTCAAACTCCACACCGAAAGGCCCTATGGTCAAATTGAGATTTGAACCTGCGACCCTCTTGCTGTGAGGCAGCAGTGCTAGCTGCTACAATGCTGTTGGCTGTCTTTCAGTTACCTTTGGCAATTTTTATGTTACAACTGCGACTTTTGTCCCCCTTCCACACTTTGTATTATCCAACAGAAATAAAAAAAACGTGCTTGATTTACTGTATATTTATCTATATAAAGCAGAAACTTTAAGTGAGCTTCATTTCTGATCCATTTTCTACATTACAGGACTGATGGAGGACACAACTGTGTTGGACCAGATAAGTCTTATAGCTCCTGCAACATCCAGGTGTGCAAAAAGAACTAAAACAGAACTTTTTTTGTTCTTTAAAACTCGTTGATTGGCCAACGAATATGCTTATAGATGAATGAGAACAATATCAATGTAGACTAAAGATCTAAATAGTCCTGTTTGTTGAATGTTTGACTGGAAGTTTTTGTGCTTTTGATTTCTTTGGCCCCTCAGGACTGTCCAGAGGGATCCAGAGATTTCCGTGAAGAGCAGTGCTCTCAGTTTGATGGCATAGACTTCCAGGGGAAACGCTACAAGTGGCTGCCGTATTATGGAGGTCAGAAGCAAAGTGGAGTGAATGGGTTGGACTGGCCAAGATACATGCACTTGTTCAAATGTGTTGCCATATTAACTCAAGAGAAATTCTTATACCTAACAGCTGAAAACCCCTGTGAGCTGAACTGTATGCCAAGAGGAGAAAACTTTTACTATCGCCATCGCAGCGCAGTGGTTGATGGTACACCGTGTCACCCAGGACGGAGGGACATTTGTGTGGCCGGAGTCTGCAAGGTAGCAAAAATAAAAGCAAAAATGAAGGGGAAAACTGTAGGAAGGCAAACATGAGCAGCCATCTCACCTCCTCTCTCTTCTCAAGACTTTTATTTATTAACTTTTATTAAGTTATTGTTCCAAGCTCCATGTTTGGTATGGTAGAAGACTTTTAACACCTGATCATTTTGGGTGAGAATCCAGTTTTGAGGTTTATATTGGAGGGTTATATAGTTATTATGTATTTGTTACACCATAATGAGTGAGACTAAACAAAAAGTTCACACCTGTAACTTTTTCTGCTCCAGCGTCTGGGCTGTGACAACATGTTGGAGTCTTCTCAGCAGGAGGACCCCTGTCTGCATTGTGGGGGCAGTGGACAGTCCTGCTACGGGGTCAAGAACAGCTTCTCTGTACGCGACCTGCCAACTGGTACGAAGCACATTATCAATGTAGACAACACAAGATATTTTTAAATCATCAGATTTGTCATCATAGGTTTCACTTTCACTGAGGAACCAGAAAACAGTGACATATCTTAGTCAGTAAAATAACTTTATGTTCCATGACATCAAGCACTTTAATACACTTAATGGCAAAGTTGAAAAAAGGGATATTAGTGTTAATAAAAATGTGGCCTTTTCTCAAGAAGCAGATGTAAATTACTTAATTATTTTAGCAAGTCTGCTCCATTCAACCTAGCACATCTGCCCTGTAGGTGAAGCCAATAAACAGCTGCTATAAACAGCTGCATTATAAAGAAGTAGGCTGGCTTCTTTAGATTCGCTCTGACTGGATTTTTTCTGTTCCTGTTGTGTGAAATCATTGTGTTTACATTTCATCTCAGGCTACAACCAGATGTTCATCATCCCTGTTGGAGCAACTACCATCAGCATCAGAGAAACAGTGGCCACACGCAACTACCTCGGTAAGAGTGTTGATTTTTTTTTGGATAACACTTAAGAGTCACAGAATAACCAAACATGTTCACTGAATTCTTTGTACACAAATTTTCCATATAAATGTTAAAAATTTCTGCATCTTCAGCTATCAAGAACCTGCGAGGGGAGTACTACCTCAATGGTCACTGGGTAATTGAGTTTTCCAGGGCAACTCCAATCGCTGGCACTATGTTGTACTACCAGCGAGGTGCTGAGGGTGACAACGTGCCTGAAACCATCATCGGCCGCGGCCCCACTACTGAACCTCTTGTTGTTGAGGTAAGATCACACTCAGTGGATTGATTTGTTTTTTCTTTGTCTGACAAAGCTTTGACTCATCACGCACTATAGTATAAAATGCCACAAAGAATAGTCCAGTGTTTAAGCTTTTTATTTGGGGACCCACTTTGTAATGCTGTCAAATTAACACAACCAGTATATAAATAAAAAAAGATAGAAGCATATTTCTTTATACTACATTATTTCTGACTATTTTGACAGCCAATTTAGGAACACTTAATATTATTAACCCTAAACCTTTGAGATAGTAAACCAGACAATTCCAAGAGCTACGGTATGTTAGATAAGTGAAAATTTAATTTTAAGCATGTCTTTTAAAACTTGTACACACAAATCTTAAGTAGAAAGCTGGAAACAATTCTGCAATTTTATATGGAAACCCAAAAAACACCTTCCTTGTAATTCCTTACCCAGTCTCTGCCAATGACACATTAAACGTAACATATTTAAGATTGACTTTTGTTTATTAGATTATTAAAATGGATTGGGGCTCATGAACTCATGACTGATGAACATGGCTGGTTGGTCAGTCTGTTGATTATTAATGTTTATGCACAACTTTCAATCCTTAGCTGATCAGCCAGGAGCCAAACCAAGGGGTGGAGTATGAATTTTACCTTCCTAATGGACGCTCCAGAGAAGGCTACTACTGGAGTTTTGGATCCTGGTCAACCTGCAGCAGAGAGTGTGGATCAGGTTAGATTATCTTGTGCATCTCTCTTGTTTGTAACTGTGTAATCCAACATCTCGGAGCTTAAAACACTTAATTTCTCCATCTTTTTTTCTTCATCAGGCTTCCAGTCTCGATCGGTCTTCTGCACCATCGATAATGAAGCCTTTTCTGACCATCTCTGTGCATCTCTGCCCAGGCCACAGTCCAACCGCACATGCAACCCCCACCCATGTCCAGAAGTCCACAGGTAAATTACAATCTAATCCCATAGTGAACATGTGTAGTTTTAGAAGTTTGTTGCAGCCCAAAATTATTTTCAGCACAGTTTTTGACTGGTATTGGTGTTTTATGACTTATGATTGCGTAAAAGGATGGCGTACCTGTATCCACCACAGTTGTGGCGATCCTCACAAAGACCCAGAGCCTATGTTTTCAGGTAAACCAGGGTCTGTGGTCGTAGTGTATTGATTTAGATGACTGGAGAAAAAGGTGGGGGTGGGGGGTTGAATTTTAGAGTCATTATTGTGACTAGTCTCTGCTACTTTTTTTAATTACACTTAATTTAGTAATTGATTAATAATCGATTAGTTGACTAATCATTGCAGCCTTAGTTTAACGTTGACACTGCTCCAAGAATGGAATATTGTAAATTGAGCACCTTTTTTTGTCCAGAGAAAGCTCGACTAATCATAAACATTTATTGCCCCTTTCATCAGATGAAAACACATTTTTCTGATTTTGGAATGAGGCACTTTTGATTTCTGTCTTCTGTCACCCAACTTTGATTTTCCAGCTGGAAAACCGGGGAGTGGAATCCCTGCTCTGTTACCTGTGGTGGAGGCTCTCAGGTGCGCAGCGTGCAGTGCATCTCCCATGATGCATCAGGACCCCGCGTGGTAGAGGACGCCGTTTGTGCTGCCTACACCGAGGCCCCTCCGTCGCGGCAGACCTGCAACATGCACAGATGTGCCGAGTATCATGTGACCAACTGGAGTGCGGTGAGTGAACTGTGCTTCTGCAAGTGAGAGGTGAATGAAATGAGAATTGAATGAATAAAGATGTAATAATCATCACATGTTTTTAAGCTGGACAAAGACTGTTAACTGCCTGTTAACTCAGTCCTACATTTTGTCTGGAAAAAAAAAAATAAACCACCAGAGATAGAAATACATAGTTTTCACGACAAATATAAAATAACCTAGGATGTATCTAGTAAATAAACATGAGTCTTAGAATGAATGTATGATTTAAGATGGTAGATTACTTTTACTTTTGCCTTTCTTATGTTACAAATGTCATCAAATATAGTCATCAAAGTGCTGATATTATAGATCGTTTCATATCTTGTCTCAATTGCTATGAAAGTTGTTTCTTTTTAATATTGTCTTAATTGAGATGAGATTTTTTTTTTAAATTTAATTAGTTTTCCTTGCATCTGTTTCTGTTGACAAGTCTCTTGTGAGTTATTGACAAATAACTGATTTTAGTCTAAATGTGTTGAAATTAAATCTCTTTTGTGATGTAAATCTTGTCTTTTGAATAATTTGAGTAGAAAGAACTAGCAGAACTTGCCACTTAAAGTTGTGTGATAAAAGGTTGATCTTTAAGTCCTCAACATTCGGGTGAGGGTGTGTGGTAAAATCGCTTCTGTTGTGTGTGTAGTGCTCTGTGACCTGCGGTTCAGGTGAACAAACCAGAGAAGTGACCTGTGTGGGTTCAGGTGGGATGATGCTGGAGGAAGCGTCCTGCAGGAAGTTGCTCCGCCCTCCTTCCGTCCAACCCTGTGAGATGGACGCCTGCCCCAGACAGATCAGCTGGCACGTTGGCGAGTGGGGACTGGTGAGTGTGACGGGCAGCAGTGAGCACGTACAACACAGTGGGGTTGTTTTAGTTCAATGTGAAATCTCATGGCATCCTTTTCTTCTGCTTACGTATTCTCTGTTTAGTGCTCTACGAGCTGTGGCTCTGGTTCTCGTGAGCGTCAGGTGATCTGCTCAGACCGAGAGATGAACCTGTATCCTGTGGACCAGTGTGAAGCCCACTCTAAACCCTCCACAGTGGAGCGCTGCAACCCACAGGCCTGCTACAGACCACAGGGTCAGTCTACACAGCATTGGATCTTAAATTGGACCAATTAATGTCAGAATTGCTAAAAAGTTTAAAAGTTAATTTTTGTGTTCTGTTACTCCTAAGTTTGGCTGCAGGAGCCTCTGTGTTTATTTGCATGAAGGAAAACAACCATTGAATATTTGCCTGTTCTTTCAATTTCTTACTAGTTCTGTCAATCTCAATATTTATCAACATTTTACAACTTCAGATGACTCACATTTTTGCTCAAATTAGAGTATTTCAAGTGAGTATGTGAGTATTTTAGGTGAATCGTTCAAAGTTAGGGTAAAACAAATTAATGTCCCCTTAGCCAAAGTGATGTGAAATTTGTAATCTCATCACACAAAAAAAATGGATGAGGACACCAGTTTGAGCCTGCATCAATATAATTTATCCATGTACCTTCATAATAAATTGAGCTCTATGGGTTTGTGTTTGTCCTGTGCACAGTTGTGCCCAGCGTCCAGGACCCACGTGGACACGACAACACTCAGACTGTGTTCCAGCCGTATGTGCCAGATCACACAACAGGTGAGTGTTCAACTCTGTCACTGTCAAGTGAGTTAAAAGTGTTGCTGACTACCACTTTCAGAATTTGTAATCTTTCCAATTACCTTTTACTTCAACAAAGTAAATTTTTGTTGTAATGGATTTTGACCAGTCTCTTTGTCCCAGTCAGCACCCCTCTTCTCTGTGCCTCCTCCCCTTACCCAGGCCGGATTGACATGTTTTCTGGGCTCACTGGACTTTATCAGCCTGATTAAAATATTTCTGAGGCAATGAAGTGTGCCCTTTCTAGCATGTTCTGGCATTTTTCACTGGGACCTTATTCCCCCTGTCCCAGTGGTCATGAATTTCAAGTTTGGAGGTCTTGCATGTCCTCACTTCCTGTAATGTGATTAATTCTGAATGTGTTTATGTCTTGTTTTAGTGCTTTTTCCTCTGCTTTGTTTGTGTTTTTAGTTTCTTTTGTGTTTGAGTTTTGTGTGAAATCTCACTGTGTGGCGTCAGGCACAAAAGCTTAGACTCTATTATATTTATTTGTAAAGATCATTATGTGTGAGCGCCTCGGTTGCTTTGTCTACTTGTCTATTTAAAATACATGAACTGTGGGGTCTAGTGTGAATTTACACTGTGTGACTTTCCCTTCCTGCTTGTTTTCATCTCAGCCCACAGACCGGAGACGGATCAGACCCAGACAAACACAGTCCATGACCCTCATGGCTCCGCCCCTGCTCTTCACTGCAGCCAGTCTTATTATGGCTGCTGCCCAGATGGACACACTTCAGCCGGAGGCCCCCACAGTCTGGGCTGCCCACAGGTCCCAGCTCCCACTCCTGCCCACCCAGCCTGTATTCAGACCAGGTATTAAACCTGTCATTACACTGTGGTTGAGGTCATATATAGTCACTTTTAGTCTTTAGACCCTTTTACACATTGTTGTTCTGTGTTATGCCACACAGATCAGATGTCTGTGTAAAAGGGACAACCAGAGCTGTGGACAGACACCATGGTGTTGCATATCATGCCTCTGATTATGTAAACCTGACATGTAAAATCACACATGGGGGAAGAAACATGCCTGTTCACTGTAAACAAAAACATAAAAAGGGGTTTTCTTGAAGGGAAATTGGTAGAATCTTGGTGTTTTTTTTCTTGTTGAAGTTTTTTTTTCTTGTTGCTATTCCACAAGTAACCACCGCAATTACCACTTAACAACAAGGTTGAATTTGAGGTTCTCTGTGAAAGCTATGCTGAGGTCAGACTACATGTTGTAATCATGATTTTAGCCTGATCTAGCAAATGTAGGGTTTTCTTTCTAACGTAGCACCCTGAGAGTTTTTTTTTTTTAAGCTGTCACATTGTCCAAAAATCAATGGAACAAATATAATGTGACACACTTCCTTCGTAGATATTCAGACCTCTCTATGGGGCTGCAGTCATGTTTCATTTGTGTTTTTTTGGTTTTCTTGTGCACAACATACTAAGTATCACAAACTCCACTCCTGATCCCATCGTTGTTTACATTGTTCTCTCCATGTCTAGCTGTCTAGATTGGGCTCTTGTCCATAATTTCATTATTGATCAGTTGTGGTGATTACACTCTCTCCTCTTTTTTAATTTCTTCTCGTCCTTGTCCTGTGTCAGTTATGGCTGCTGCCAAGATGGTGTGACAGCTGCTCAGGGCCCAAACAAGGAGGGATGTGAAGAGTTTGTGGCCCCTGCACCAACTGTAAGCAAACCAAATTTATGGATCTTATGCACTGTTAATAAAAAAAAAATCCTGCTTATTATGGATATTTTTTATTGATATATGGAATTAGTCAAACTTTTACAATTCCGTGATGTATCACGCACAACACTACACTGAAATAATTTGTTTTATGGTGAGGCTTATAGTGTTGTTTAATAATTTAAATAAAAATGAAACAATTTTTCTGTGTGGACAAAGGTTAGGTCTTTTGTTTTTTTTTTTTGTTTATCTTCACTCAGGAGTAACACTTCCAACAAGAAATAAACCAAAAGAAAGTATATGAATGAATCAGATTTTTTAAAAAGATTTTAATTACATGATTTTTAATGCTCTCTCTTCTAAACCGTCATGACATGTTTCCTCAGGTTGCTCCTTCTCTCCCCACTGAGAATGCAGTTCAGTGCAGAACCACCACCTACGGTTGCTGCTACGACCGCACCTCGATTGCAGGAGGACCCAACGGAGAAGGCTGTCCTGACCCACCGAACCACAGTAAGAGACCGATGATAGCAAATGCACAAGAAGTTGTTTTTACCTGAAAATAAAATGTTGTAAATTTTTGTTATGTTTACTTTTTAGGAAAACCCTTTCTCGAAAAACTACTACTTTAACAAAAAGTTAGGACACAATGAAATTATTGTGTTAGTCTGATTTAAAATCTGACCTCTGAATGATTGTACTTAATCTAATTTCTCAGAGTCAGTTTAGGTAAATTACATTTCCACGTATCCATTCAGCTAGACCCAATCTGGCCTAGGCGCTCAATTCCTGCCCTCAGCCTTTAACCTCGAAATTATGACTGGTCAATATTCCATAGACTGTTATCTTAAAGATTAAATAGTGTTTGGTAGAAAGATACAGTGGTGCTGGAGGGTTAACTGGAAAACACCAAATACTATCAAGCTGAATTGAGGCAAGTCACCACTTTGTGTAGCGGAATAACTCTAGTCCTCACTAGTGCTTGTATACTGAGACTAGAATAGTGGTCTAGTTAAACGGTGTAACTGTGCATGGAAACATCCTGAGTGATAATTGCAGTTTATACTGTGATGCAAAGATTTCATGCTCCTGAAATCTCTTTCACCTCCTTTGCTGTAGTCGAGCGCTCAATCTGCTCCCTGCCTCGTGCTGCCGGCTCCTGCAGCCACTGGATATCACGCTACCACTACGACGTCATCACCTCCAAGTGCGTTCACTTCTGGTATGGAAGTTGCCACGGCAACAGCAACAACTTCATGACCCGGGTCGAGTGTCAGAGGGCGTGTGAGGTGCCTGCACCGAGCCATCAGGACCCGAGGCCTGTAGATCCTGCTGGAGAGCCAACAGTGAGAAGAGACTCTTCCCCGAGAGGAGGATCCCCATCCGGAGGGTCACGCAACATGGGGAGGGTTTTCACCGTCCAGGGAGGTTCGAACAGAGGCAACAGCAGACAGGCCACAAGCGCTGCCACACACGCCCACAGAGCTAGAATCTATCTGCGGGGACGCCGGCCTGCCCCTGTCACCGCTGCTCAGCACAGCAGCCCAGCTGCGAGGTAAGAGCCCGGAGACACCGGGAGCTCAGTACCTGCTCCGGTCCTGCCTCCACTGGCTTCACACCGCTGTTAACAGCTGCATTATTCCCACTGAAGGAGCCCCACTCTGCCCACCTCTGGCTCTGAGTATAGCCAGAGTGAGCTGAAGGAGACGGAACCCCAAAACAAAGACTAATTATCTCCATCGTTCGCTCACCTCCCCAGAAATTGATGATAAAGTTATTATGTTATCATAGTTTCATGTCTACATATATTCCCAGATTACAACATGGTTCTGCCGGACATGACCAATCAGATCCAGAATACACTGCAAACATTTTCAAATATTTAGCTTTCATTTTTTCAGAAGTCTAAAAAAATAAAGGACAAATATTGAATATGTGAGTTTAAATGTCACCAGTTAAATCTGCAGTTAAATAAAAAACATCTGATTGTAGAACACTAAATGTTTAAAGGTTTGAGGCAAAATTGGCAAACTTGAAGAGGAAATTGTCCTGGAGCCTGAACGGTTTTTGTGGTTAAATTTGTTAATTTACAGTGAACTCGAGGGCAGTGATAACTAAACGTTCATCTATGTGATGAAAGCTCTTTTTTTCACACTTTATATGATTTTTTTTTTAAGCACTGACTCATGTGCACTTAAACCTTGACAAACACAATGACAATTATATCCTGTTTCCCCCTCTGTAACCATTTGATGACTCTCTAAAATGATCTTTTGACACACATTTTGAAAATCATTGGTTCAGTTCACTGTGACATCACTGTTGGTTGTGTTTGCAGGAACGTAAACACCAAACGTCTCTTTCTAGAAACACTCTCTTTAGTCACATTCACCATTTTCCTGCTTGGGGTTGAATCTCTCTTCTTAGATATTATTATTTAGTATCTGTGCAACAGAAATATCTTACATGTGCTTTGCTTTATTTTTGCTCTTTATGTAGATTGACATCACTCACTGTGCTTAGATGCTGAACGCTCCACAGACTCACTGTCACGCCTGCTTTGAGTAGTAACATGTTGTTTTCCTCCCTTTACCTTTGACAAAATGTCAGGAGATGTTGATGACCTCACAGCAACCTTTTCCTCTGGGACTTTTCACTGTTTCACTGTCTGTGTGGAGTTTATGTTAACTGTCTTTGTGCTTGTTTGTGTGGTTTGTTTGTTTCACCTGACTGTGTCAGGCGTGTCCTTTGTGTAGATCAAACCTAATAAAGGTTCTGCTGTGATGCTTCACGTCGTCGTCTGTGTGTCGTCACTAAACTCTGTTTACGTCTGTCTAGAAATGTTTGAAAGTTATTTAGTCTCTGGGGGAAATTTCTGGTTCTTTTCTTTGCAGTGAGCTGGTACTGTGGGTTTTTATTTGGTGTCATGGAAATTGTCCTGTGTCGTGGTGTGTTTGTTGTTTTTGTGTGTCATCATTTGTCTCATCACTTTTCTTGTTGCACGAGCGTTCTTCTAGTGTGTTAAAACCTTTTTTCTGTCTGAGCTTTCAGTTACAAACATCTGCAGCCATTCTTTGGCCGATCTTTATGTCTGCTGTGGTGACGACTCACTAAAGAACCTACAGTAAAGCATAAAGTCTCTTTCTTTCTTTCTTTCTTTCTTTCTTTCTTTCTTTCTTTCTTTCTTTCTTTCTTTCTTTCTTTCTACCAACCTTTTTTATTCTTTTGACATTTTTATTCTTTCTTTTCTTCATTCTTTTTATATTTTCATTCTATATTTATTGTCTTTCTTCCTTTTCCAAATTCCCTTATTTTCTTTCCTTTTCCTTTCCTTCCATTTTCCTTACTTTTTTCTTTATTATTTCCACCCTTCTTTTCTTTCCTTCTTCCCTCATTTATGCCCTGTTGCTGTTTTTCCTTATTCCATCCTTTCTTTGTCTGTTCTCCATTTGTTTCTTCCTTATTCATTTCACTCCTTCATTCTTTTTGCCTCCCTTCTTTCCATCTTCCATCCTTGTTTCTCTTTCCTTTACTTTTTGTCCATCTCTTTCATTTCTTTTCTCTTCATTCTTTTTCATCTATCTTCCTTCCCTCCTCTTTCCTATCTTTCCCTTTTCGGTTTCTTTCTTTCTTCCTTACTTGTTTCTTTTTCCTTCCTTCTTTTTTATTCCCTCTTCCTTTCCTTCCTTTCCTTGTTCCCCCTCCTGTTTCCTCAGTCTGACTCTGGGAGAAGTGACCATTGACAAGTCTGATCCGTCCACAGTGGAGGCGCTGGTGGGTCAGACTGTGGTGCTGCCGTGCAGAGTCAGTCCACCACCGTCCTCCACTGTCATCGTGGAGTGGAGACGAGATGGAGTTCCTCTGTCCACTCACAGGTCAGAAACACACACACGGTCAAGTGAACATATACGTTTTTTTTATTTTTATTCATTTTATTAATATTTGTCTCAGGCATCACCAGCAGCCCAACGGCTCTCTGTTGGTCGGTCCACTCACCAAACTGGACTCTGGTTGGTTTCTGTGTGTGGCCACGCGGGAACGTGAGCGAGACCACCGCTACATCTACCTTTCTGTCTCAGGTAATGACTTACAGCCACACAAATCTTAATATTCACTAGACATTAAAGCTGCAAACATTTATTATTTTCATAATGGACTAATCTATTGGTTGTTTTCGATTAACTGATTAGTCGTTTGGTCCATAAAATGGAAAAAAAATGGTGGAAAATATAGTTGGGTGTTTCTAAAATCTCCTTCCTTTGGTTTGTAGACTATCAATATATAGAGAAACAAAGAAACCAGAATAAAGAACTTTTAAAGTTGAGTATCAAAATACTTGTCTAATAATAAGGAAAGTGACAAATCATTGAGTAATGCAGCCATTTTGTACACTGAATTTACCATAAAGCATTTCCTGTAAGAATCACCTTACATTTACATCTTAAATGACACAATCCCTTCTTTACATTTTATTTGATGAATAAACTATTTTGTTTATGTAAATAGAAGAGTGTCACTCTTTTCAGTTTCTGAAACAACTATTAGCTTTTAACTTTCAGGACATAAATGGTTTGTTATCATTTTCCTTTGCTTTCACTGTAGAGGTTTAATTTAAATTTTTGGTGAATAATTTTCAAGTTATGGAACATTTATTCACACAAAATATATGAACAGTACAGAAGTCCAATAATAGTCTTTCTGGACACTTAGTTCACACCAGATTCAGACAAAACCCTAAACTGACAGACTTTATTTGTCTCTCAAATAAATCTTTAAGACTGGGTTGAAGCTCTGATGTCACAGACTAAGTTCTGAAAAAGTTATTGTGTCTGACAGTGTGTGAGTGAATTACGACAGGAGCGCTCACTCTGTGCTTCCAATTTCTGCGTCTCACAGAGGGATCGTCGCAGCTGATTCCCACTTCACTCCCCAGAGACGGTCCATTCCCTCGGTAAGAGGAATCTCTACTGTCCGTCCATAAAGTGGAGGAAGCCAAGTTTACAGACGCACAAGCTTCTGTAGGTGTGGTCAGATTCTCTCACCTTTCTTGCTTTCTCCTCTGTGACTGATTCTCTCAGGTTCAGCATCGACCGCTCAAGTCCGTCTTTGCTGGATGTGCGAGCAGGACAAACAGCAAGAATTCCCTGTGTCATTGTCCCTCCCTCCGCTCTGCAGTCGGTCAGCATTCAGTGGACAAAAGATGGAAAGACCCTCACTGACTCCAGGTTACTCTCATTCCTCTTATTAAAGTCATGTAGCGCTAATTCCAATTCAAAAACAGAGTCACAATCTAGAGAAAAGTAGATTATTAGGCCTGAACATAGTGGTTTCATGTTGTCCTGTATGTCCATCCTTCATATGAATGTGATATCTCAAGAATGTCAAAGGAATCCCTTCATACTTTGTACAAATGTTCACTTGTACTTGAGCATGAGCAGATTTTTTTTATTTCGGTGGTCAAAGGTTGAAAACCATGTTTGCTGTGACCTTATAAAACCTTTTTTTGTTTATTGTGACTGTGTTTTCTTCAGAATGTGTTGAGAATCCATGAAGAAGTTTTCACTTTAGCTCTTGGATGAGCTGTTTAGGGATTTGGTCTCTCTAACATTAAATTCCCTTTAACTCAACAGGGGTATAAAAACTGCTGGGTGAGAATTTAAGTTACAGTGTCAAAGTAGAAGAGTGTAAACGTGTGATCCACTCAGTATACATTATTACTCTGGTTGTGCTTTAGTTAAGGATCTAATTATAATTTAGGTTTTAGTTTCTGTTGTTATCCTCAAAATCACTGTGACCACAAACAAACAATGGTTTCTTTGTTTTAATCTTTATTTAAAACCAATTTAATTCAAGATCTGAACAATTGTTGGATAAATTCCCCTTAAATTCAGTACAGATGTTTAAATTCCCCAAAAGATGGACCCATGTGAGTTTGATGTGATGCACTGAATAATGTATGACCATAAAAGTAATATTTATGGTTTATACATGGTCTTTATACATTAAAGATTGTATGTAATATCAATATCTCTAACACCTAATATAATTTGCATGAAAAACAATGTATTATATTCATGTTAATCAAGGTATTTACACATAAATCTTCACTAAGAGGTTGTGAAACGTCTGCAAACTACAGTAAGGTTGTAATTTTGGCTGCAGATTAGACAGAGTAGGTAAATGACCTGACTCCTGTGTTGCAGGTTTACCCAGAATTCCGATGGTTCTCTGGTGGTGAGCGGTCTGAAGTCTGACGATTCAGGTGTTTACACGTGTACGGCCTCCAGTCTGCAGCAGCTGGAGCAGCGGCAGCTGCAACTCAAAGTCCAAGGTGTGTTTCACTACAAACATCCTGTTATTCATACACTACACCAGGCCTGTAATGATTAATCCATTAGTAATCGATTACTATTTTAATAACTGATTGATTAGTTTGAGTTTTTTTCAAGAAGCTGATTTTTCAGCTTCTTTAAATGTGGATTTTTTTTTTGGTTTTCTTTGCTCCATATAACAAAAAAACATCATCAATTTGATGTTAAAATATTTTAGTTAATGAATTAATTATATTTATACACAAACACAGTGTGCCTCAGTATTACACTTGTAGATACTATACATTTTGTAGTTTTGATTTCTGTATATTTTGTTCTTTTTCATGTTTTTGTGTTTTATACACTTTATACCATGTTTTTTTGTGGCCAGCAGACACAGAATTTCAATGTTCAGTATGTACTGTACATACTTTATAGCAGAATTGACAATAAAGACAATAAATAGGCTTTAAGTAACCTGTTTGGATTTTCTAGATAATCAGTCTAAGTTAGTCCAGACGTAGTCCATTATTCATTCTAGACTTTAAATGGACCTAACCCCAGTAACCGCACTTAACTAATGATCAAGAAAATAATCGACAGATTAATCCATTTAAAATATAATGAATTTGCAGCCCACTGAACTTCTGTGCTCGTGCTGTAGCTGTACATACTCACCAGGAGGTGGCAGTAAATCACTCATACAGGCTTTATGAGAATGCAGTGCATTATGAACTGAAAATGACGAGAGTAAGAAAATGAGAGTAAATGTCCTTTTATTTTTATGATTTTTCTGGTTTGAATTGACCAGGTGACCTGAAGATCACGACGGCTCCTAACAACATCCAGGTGGGTGAAGGCAGCACAGCTCTGCTGCCCTGCGTCGTGTCAGGAGACAACATCAACATCGGCTGGTCCAGGTAAAATAAACCGGATGTGGCTGCTGCACACTCTATTATTTATTCTCTTTAGACCTGGAGCAGCGGAAACAACACTTGCTGAGTTTGATTTCAAATTAAGACATTTACTGTACATTTGAAAGGTCTTGCACCTGCTAATTATAATTGTTTCTGTTATTGTTTAAATAACAAAACCCATAAATAACATTATTTATGGGTTTTTTTTAACCAGGAAAGACTGATTGAGATTAGAAATCTCTACAAGAGAGTTCTGGAGAAGAGAGGCAGCAGCAACACTGTTAGAGACAGACAAAATAAAATATTCATCTGTAAGGGGTCAGATACATCCACTGACGCCAGCTCTGTTTTTTTTTTTTATTTCTTTATATTCATTTATCCGTCTGTCTTCACTTCTGCATAATTTAGTTGTTGATGTAGATGTAGAGGACGTGTGGAGGCTGTGAAGCGGAAGGAGTGGGACTCTCATGTTTAAACGGAAAGAAACACAAGCACATTTATGCATTTGTATCAAAGATATTTATCAACGGTTAAAGTGACAAAGGGTTACATGGAAAACAATATGATGATTTTGATTTGAAAGATAATGTGGTTTATATTTGGCTTTCAAAATGCAAAACTTCCTGTTTAACTTTTGAAAATAATACTTAAATGGACAAAAAAGGTTTTTATTTATTAAACTTTCTTCTCTCCAAGTATTTTAATCTACTTTGGTATTTGCTTTCTTTATTTTTATTTCAGTAATTTACCTTTTACGTAATGTCATAGTTGTTTTTATTTTATCCATTCATTTTACTTCATTTTTATTTGACCTTAGTGTTTCCACATTGATAATAATGTTTCCTGACAGTTTTATCTCCTTAACATGTTTGTCTTTTATCTTTTCTTCCTGTAACTGTGTTGGTCTGTGCGCGTGTGTGTGTGTGTGTGTGTGTGTGTGTGTGTGTGTGTGTGTGTGTGTGTGTATCTCTGTCGGGGGGTAATTTTACTGTGTAAAGCTCCTTGTGCTACATTTTATACTTATATGAAAAGTGCAGGATAAATAAGTTCTGATTGATTGAATTTAGAATCTAATGACCTTAAAGAGAGAAGCGCGTTGTTTTCTGAGCTCTGATTCTCCACAACATTAACATTAAAGTGTTTTAAAAGCTGCAGTTAAAGCATCTCCACGGATCACAGGCATTTTTAACTGACTTCACTTGTTCCTTTTATTCTCATTTGGACAGAAATGGCGTCCTGGTGCGTCCGGACGGTCTTAAAGTCGTGCTGTCGCCCGACGGCAGCCTGATCCTGAACGACGTGAAGCCGTCAGACGAAGGCACGTACACGTGTAACGCTTACACTGGCATCTACTCGGTCAGTGCCACGGCTGAAGTCAAGGTCGTTAAAGACACACATCAAGGTGAGGAGGATCGTCCCACTCATCTGTCCTCATTTCATGACTGTGTTTGTAACTTTCAGTTTGGTTTGGTACAGTTTGGAATGGTAAAGCCCTGGGTCAGGCTTGCGTTTTGACTGAGAACACTACCTTTACTCATAGGTGGTGTGTGGGCTGTGTCTGTGACGTCTCTCTTTCTTCCTGCTCAGCTTGTGGCTGTTTGTCTCATAGAGACGTCCTGCTTTGTATGAGAATAGAATAGAATAAAATCAGTGTTGTTTTTCTGTCACCCACTCAACTGACTGTTGTGGGAATGGTACCAAAAATTTGGACCATTTGGGCTGGTCATTTTGGTACTGTTTCTAATGGAAAAGCATAAAAAAATATGTACTGTACTGTACCAAAGTGAAGTGTTCAAATTGGTTGGAAACACAGCTGTAATTGACAGTTGTCTCTTCCTCGTTTTCAATAAGCTGGCCCGACTATTAAGCTGTCGGCTGACGATGCAGAAATGTTTACTGTCGGGGTCTGCAGAAGTTACTAAGAGTGTTAAATGGCTAATTATACAATTTAATGGAGGCCGAGGACACAAACATGTAACACTGTCCCCTCACAACACTGTATTTTCAACACCTTTTTTTCATTTAAGTCCATGTTGAGCCTCTTTCAGACTAACTACTAAAACTACTACTTCAACAAGACAATGTTGTTTTCAATCTATAAAGATAACGACAATTTTCCCCTCAGCAACAACTGACTGGAAGTTAAAGAGCTGACTTATAGTCCATTAAGAGAAATATTCCCCTTGCCCGCGTCACATACAGTACTGTGCAAAAGTCTCACATTCTGGTGTAGCTGTGGTAAATGACTTGGATGTAATGATCAAGTACGTGTGGAATAAAGGTGGCGTGTGTGTGTAATATACAGAATGACAGCAGCTTGTGTTTTGTTGCAGGTGTGGATTTGCCGCCTGACTGCGTGGACCAGCCCGATCTTGCCAACTGTGAGCTGATAGTTTACGCCCGACTTTGCTCCAACACGTACTACTCCAGCTTCTGCTGTGCCAGCTGTACCAGACATTCACGGAAGAGTGACAGGTTTGGGCGTCTCGGCTGACGACGCAGAGTGTTGTAAAACAAAAATAAACTCTTCAACTCTGAACTGCTGCGTTTGCCAAAAGGACTTGAAAAACAGAAAACGGACTGTTTGTGTGTAGTTGTGCCTTTGAATGTCAATACTGAGGCAACATTTTCTGTCTCACACTTTAAAATTAAGTTATTTCTCTCTGAATCCTGCCATCGCCTGTAGGTTCTCTGTTTTTAAGAGAATCAAAAGGGTTTTATTCTGAAAGGACTGAACATGTTTTTTGTATGTTTGACCTCCACTCTTTTCATCAGTACAGGATTCTTCTGCTTGTTGCTGATTTTGTGATGTATGACGACCTCTGACCAGACTGGGTTTTTAAATGTTATCTTATTATTTTATAATAAAATAATAATTTGATTAAAAAAAACAAAACATTTTTGATATAAAACCTGGACTCTTCTTCTCCGTTGGTGCCACAAGGTGTCACTAAACATGATAAACCATCTATATTAGATCAGTTCCATTAGTGTTTCACATTGTGTTATATCAGACTGGTGCGATTGCACAATGAGGTGTTGAAACTATGTAGCCTTCAGTTTAAAATCAAAGCTCAAAACATGTTCAGTTTGTCCTTTGTGGGCTACTGTAAAAACATGGTGGTCCAAAGCTCCTTACAGCTGACTTGACTCCTGATAACAGTTCATACAATTTGATTTTCAGTTTCTGCCAAATGAGACTAATGTCATCTAAATTGTACACAGTGGACCTTTAAGACGTGCCTTGTGATTTCAGAGCAGCATCAATATCGTCTAGCAATAATAATTACAAAATAAAAATAACAGTATTTATACAGAACCTTCAGATCAGCTTCACAAGGCAGCAACAATCATTATTTCAGCTCTGCTTTTGTGGACGAAACTCAAAATGTTTTGTTGTCAAACCAAAAATTAATATGTTTTTAATGATTTCTTTTTTATGTGGGGGCAAAGAAATAGCAAAATAATTTATTAATGGACTATTTGTTGCAGCTCTGGCTCAGATATTTTTGCCTTCCCCTGTGTTGATTTTCTGTATTTGTCCGCGTCTGTGAACATAAGAGCATAACTGTCCACATCTCTCCTGCTTTTTTTACAAGCATGATTTCTTCAGTAGATGACAGTGAGCAGCTGTTGTGCTTCATATAATGCACGCTGGAGTTGACGGCGAAGCTTCAGTTGACACAGAAGTGTGAGTTTCCGTGTGGCTGGAGGCCGGTGCAGAGCTGCAGCTGCAGGTGCGTCCTGAGAGACCCAGGTTGTGGTGAAGTTGTGTCATTTCTGAGCACAGAGAGCGATGTGACCACATCCGCTGCTCTGCTGTCGCTCTCTGCTCCTCTGCACACTTTCTTAACCCCCTTCTTTGTTTTGTTTTTTTTTTCACACAGTTGGTTTTCCTGTTATGTTGTCGACACAAACACAAGCGTTTACTCTTCTTGAAATGGTTCTACACTAACCAACGTTAATAAATACTGTTGTAAACATTTACTACTTAAACTAGCAACAGAATGTTTAATCGTGTTATTCAGGCCAGTTAAGGTGTTAATTCATGCATTTTTCAAGCGTTTTATATATATATTTTTATATATATACACAATACTGTGCATAAGTCATAGGCCACCATTAGATTTGTTGATTTAGCAATGCTATAATGACCATACTGTACAATTATTTCTCAATCACTTTATTGGAACATATCCTGAAAATACGGAGAAACACATATGCAGTTTGAAAATAACATGCTTCTATAATATCAAATATTCAGTGTGACCTACATTTCCACTTGAACATTAACACAACCATGGCTCTTTAAAACCTGGAATGGAACCCTAATGTTATTGGTCAAACCTGTGTTTCTCCTACTATTTCATGCCAACAAATAGCTGCTGTGTCTATTATACCTGGTTTACTCCAGACATGTTGGAGCATCACATACACATGTTGCACAAGTTCAACTCACTGACAGGTTGATCATATAGTAGAAGACTGACTTTTAGTCACATCTTTTCAATCTGAACGCCAACGATCACAAAAGTGACATAAAAACAACAAAGCTGCTGGTGGCCTAAGACTTATGCACAGGACTGTGTATATGTGGGTTCTAAATAAACGTTACTTAACTATAATTAGGCATTTAACCTTTATTAACGCTCCTTGTGACTCTTATTCAACCACACAGGCAGTAAACCAGGTGGGACACGTTAAAATATTTCGGGTAATGACAGCAATAAATGCTTAATCATGGTTAAGTCAGACATAAATATAAAGCCACAGTTAAGGGATGCACGCTTTACACTTTACAGTAATGATAAGGAGGAGCATTAATTAAAGGAAGTGAAGTAGTTATGATTATTTAGAGCAATTACAGACACAGAAACCTAATAATAATAAATAATTGTCCACTGAGGAAAGACTTTCACACGAACCTAAAGCTTTTAATGTCATTTTCAACTTTCTCTAACTTCATTGACCTGATGAAAATTGGTTAGTTAAGTGCTAGTTAATGCTTATAATAGCATTAAATGTTAATTAATGTACCCACATTGTAAAGTTTCACCATGAGCTTGAATGTTTTTTAATATGAAAACAAGCAGACATCAGTCATAAGAGAGGATGTGATGTTTTTGATTCGGAGATAGAGTCTACTCACTGATGACGTCACCAAAAAGAATATCATATCTAATATTTTATATACACTGTCTACATCCAGCAAAACTCAATGGATTTAGATGATTAAATCATCAGATTATATTTCATCCAGATCCTTAAATTTAACAGGGTCCAGTCCCATTTAAAAAGTCATCTTTCTTTATTTTGCACATTTATAATTTATAGAGGAGACAAAGCACAAGTAAAAAGCAACGCATTTAAAAACTAACGTACTGCATCTGGATTACAAGCTGGATTAAAAGGACACGGCTTCTTAATGGATTTAAAGATTTACAGATCTTTAAATCCAAATTTTCTGAAGTTTATTAAGAATCTGCTCAGTGATGACGTTACGCAGAAATGATCAAATTTCCAAAAGAGGAAACTCTAAAAAAAAAAATCTGTCAAAACTCATTGGATTTTAATGATCACTCTACAATCAGATTAAATTTCAACTGGATTTTGTCATCTTTATGTAAGATGTAAAAACTATGACCAGATAAAATTCTTTACAGATCCACAAAGTTTTCCGGGTTCCAGTGGATTAAAAATGTAAAATATTCCAGGTGATGGTGAGTTTAATCCCTGTGTTCTTGCCTGGATTAAACCAGAGAGTGTAAATGCTGATGACTGATGTGAAGGAAAAAATAGACGTAAGATTCTTCAAAAACCCTTTTATTTATTGAAGTTAATGAGTCACACGATGAACAAACACATTTATTAATGAAGTATGTATAAGATCCTGCTTGTTTGCTTTATTTTCAGGGCAGTTATAGGCGAGACACACAGTATGGGACAGGAAATGTGAGCAGAATTTGAATATGTCATTCCATACGAGTGGAAAAGCTCTGTGGGACGAGGCTGATGTGGAAATATAAGCTTTATTTACGCGAAGCAGCAGCTCGTTCGTAGCTCTGTCGTCTCTCAGTTGCTCCGTTTTCCACTTGAACCCTGAAACAGTCACAGAGGAGAAGACGTCTCCATCAGTCACCGGCTCTTTGTTCTACTTTCAACGTCAGCTTCAACTTTATTATCAATGCTGCAATATGTACAGGACATACAGAGAATTGAAATTGCGTTTCCCTCTCATCCCCAGTGCAGACAGCAATAAACATGGCAAATAAAAGTATAAGTAAAGATGTAAAAAAAAAATATATATAAAATATATACAAGCTGAACGACGTCCAAGAAAAGACAGTGGCAAGTCTGGAAGATATAAACAGTATAAATATGGCAAAATGGCGGTATGAACAGAATGAACAATATAAACTTATGTTTATATGTTTATATTGTAGTATTATGGCACAGTATGAACGTTTTCACTGGTTTCTAAAAAGCTGTGCTTTGACAAACCTGAAGTTTCCAGAGCAGAAACACCACAAAGGCCCCGTACATGCTGCTCTTGATGATGAACACAGTGTAGGAGAGTTTGGCTTTCTGTGTGGCCCTCAGGTAGTTTTCTGGAAACATTTACATGAGATGCATCGTGATTCAAACGGGGACAATAATCTTTGCGGGGACAGCCGATGTTGGTTCGAACTGATGGATCACATATTTACCTCTGACATTGATGTCTACTTGAGCTGGTAGAAGAAGAACAGACAGATTAGGATTAGACACGATTGAACAGATGATTGTTAACGTGTGTGTGTGTCCAGATTATGAATTTACCTTTTTCACCACGGATTAAAGCTGTATAATCAGTGTAGTTCTTCCCATCATAGAATTTGACGATGCACTCGTATGTCTTCTCAGGGTTGAACCAGTCTTCAGCAGGGATTCTCAGTCTGCTGCTGATCTTGTAGTACCTGTCGTCCCTCACGGCGGCGCTGTCCGTCGCGACCCCATTGATGACCTCCTTCCCATCAACCTGCCAGGACACGCTGACGTGGTCTGGGTAGAATTCTCTGGCCACACAAAGTAACGTCTTCTCCATTTCATTGTCCTTCAGGTTCCGACACTCGCGTGGTGACGGTGCCAACACCTCCACCTCTGGTCCTTTGACGTGAACTGATGGGTCTAAAAAAAATAAATTAAAAAGTAAAAAAAAAAAAAGAGAGGGATAAAAATAGAGATCAGTTTAAAACTTTTATCGTACATTTTCATACAATTTACCAGACACGGAAAAATCCTTTCACCGGCTATTTAATCTTAATTGAAGTTAGGATTAACTGCTTCCCAGTTCCATTTAAATTAAATGTATTGAATAGTATGTGATATTTAAAAGTTGAACCATGTGTTTCTGAATGTCTGACCAGAGCAGGTCAGTGGTCTGCATTTATGTACAGTCTGTATCTGATGACCACTCAAAGCTGCTTACACTATGGTTTTTACCATTCACACCCATTCACACCCGTTCACTCACACTTTCTTACGTCGCCCTGTTAAGTACTGTTTCGTTTGTCATAAATTCACACTAGAATAATTACATTTAATTTTTGTTTTTCGTGACCATATAATGAGTCTGGAGGCGGCCATTGTGGACCGCCGTCTTTTTACAGTAGCCCACAATGGACAAACCATGTATTCAGCTTCAACTTTACACCAACACCAATGTTTCTAAAGTTCACGCACTGTACCTTTAAGTACACGTGCGGCCTTTATTAAAGATGATCACATTTTCTGTTTCTCAAACTTTTCAAATGCCTTGAGAATGATTGTCAAAGAATGATTTCTTTGTAAAAGGGAGCAAAGAAACCAGAAAATATTCCCCTTTAAGAAGCTGAAAGCTCCGAGAAACTTGTCTTAATTATTAAAACAAATAACAATAAAAACAATGAATTGCTACTTTTCATGTCTTTTACACTAAGGCAGCTATAGAGGTTTGAAATTCATACTTTACACTGTGGTTAAATGGCAGGTACAGTATAAACGGAGGCTGAAAACATCAATCGGAGGAAAAAAAAAAAAAATCAACGAGTCACTATTGTCCTTTTTATATAATGTACATAAGATTCTAAAGTGCCGACAACATGGTTAATGACTGAATTATATACCATTTATGGGTCATTAACAAACAAAGACATGCAACATGTTAACAACACGGTTTAAAAATGTGTCGCACAAACCGCACATACGCTCACTGTTGAATCAAATAGTTTGTATCTGCACATAAATGTTTTTTTTTTTTTTTAAATGTTTTAAAAAGATAATAAAGACAATAATCTCACCAAGAACAGTCAGTTTTGTTCCGTCTCCAAAATAAACAGGGTAAGATCCAGAGCACACTGTTGACTGACAGGTGAAAAACTCAACTAACCTCTATTTCGCCACCACTTGTCTCTTATAATTGTTCATGAAATACGTTTTACATATTTACACGGGTTTTTTTTTAATTATTATTATTTTTACACATTTAAAGTCCCATGTACGATTTAAATCCTATTTTCTTACACTTTCTTCTGCAGGTTTAACGGCAAACCTGCACCAACACACTATTTACACAGGAAAGCTCAGAAAACGGGCATTTATCCATGTGATTTTAACACATTTTCCTTCATTTTTCTTACCCAACACTGTCAGTTTGGTGCCACGGCCAAAGTAAGCAGGATCGTAGTTGTTCACACTGATACAAGGCTAGAGGAAAAACTGCTCATGCGATCATTTCTCTAAACTTCAGACTGACTCTGATCTCTTTTATCAGAAAAAAGCAAAACAGGTCAAAGCACACAAACATGTTGGATTAAGGCCTAACTACACTGAATGGAATTTAACTTTAAATTTACTTACAAGATTGCAATAAATGCGCCTTTGCTCAACCTAATGGAGCTCAAACCAGCTGGTTTTCAGATATATGTACTGTAATATAGAATATAAATTGTAATTTTTCATGTATTTTACTTGTCTTACCTAAAACGGTGACTTTAAAGCCAAACATTTTACATTTCACTGCTTTTTAAACTTTTAAATGTTGGTGTGTTTTTGTTCACCACCACCTCAGAAAATGTCAAACAATTCTTTTTCTAAATAACAGCTTAAAGTACAAGTAAAGATAAAGAGAGAGTTTTACCTAAAACAGTGAGTTTAGTTCCGGATCCAAAATAAGCCTCTGACTGGAAACACAGTGTTTCACAGAGCTGATAAGAATTCACTGTGACTGTCACATTCTGGGCCTGAAGCCAAATGTTTTATGACCGGATGCTTTTCTTTTGGCTTAAAAACGCAGGAGACGCTTTTTAAAATCCGCTGCAAACTGAATGCTTAGATTTCTCTCCAAGTCGGTGCATTTTACTCACAAGTGTTTTCTTATTCGTGGCTTTAAACTTAAGATCTTTGCTCACTGGTGTTATTTCTGCACGATTTCTTACCTAAAACAGTGAGTTTAGTTCCAGCTCCAAAGTAAACTTCGCCGTACGAGCACAGAGACTTTCAACCGTAACAAAACCTCGTCCTCCTGCGTCTTTTTCACTTCATCATCCTAAACCTGTTTCCACCAAACTCCGTCCAAACCACATATTATGAGAACTAAAGGAGAATAGTCGTCTTAGTTAAGAAACAGGCTCTTACACCTTCTTTTATCAGGATTTTCTCCAATGTAAAACCTGTTCCCTTCAGTTTAAACTCACCTAAAACAGTCAGTCTTGTTCCCGCGCCGAAATAAGCTTCGTACTGACACAGCGTTTGACGTCAGTGACCTTAAACTCTGAGTCTGAGACTCAGAGTTTCAAACATCCACTCGTATTATTCTCGTATATTGTGAACTCGGTCACACTGTAAACACGCCACGTGTTTCTTATTTCTTCCCTAAAACGGTTCATTTTGTTCCTCGGCCCAAGTGAGCTTCATAACCGGCAGAGTCAAAAACAACACGCTGCCTTTTCTGTCCCCTCATTTCTTCACTTGACAAACCTGATTTGACTTATTTTAAAACTGATATTTGACACCCCCCCCCCCCCTTAAACTCTGAGTCTGAGACTCAGAGTTTCAAACATCCACTCGTATTATTCTCGTATATTGTGAACTCGGTCACACTGTAAACACGCCACGTGTTTCTTATTTCTTCCCTAAAACGGTTCATTTTGTTCCTCCATTTTGTTCCTTCTTCACTTGACAAACCTGATTTGACTTATTTTAAAACTGACCTTTGACACCCCCCCCCCCTTTTTTTTAAGAACCCCCCTTTTTTTTAAGAAAATACTCACCAAGAACGGTCAGTTTTGTTCCCGCGCCGAAATAAGCTTCGGTGTTGACACGGTGACGAGGTTTATCGTCAAAAACCACTGAGCTGAGCTTTAAACTGTGCGTACATCAGGTTTCTTAACAGGCCAGTTAAATAACAAATCTGCTTACGTTCATTTGCAGTTCCATCATGTTGACTCACCCAAAACTGTCACTCTGGTTCCTTTTCCAAAGTAAGCTGGTTCACGATTGTCCCAGTGGAAAATCACAGAACGTCAAAGTCTTTCTGGACTAAAACTATCTTTTTCTGTTGAAACTGAGTCTTTAAAGCAAAGTGACAGCGATTAATATACAATAATAAGTAGAGATATTTACCTAAAACTGTCAGTTTGGTTCCTTTTTCCAAACTAAACCTTGTTCAGATTGTCAGAGCTACAGTATCTTTGTTTCTAAAAGAATTCTTCTGTTTATACTGTGTCTCTAAAACAATGTGATGTGAGAATATACAGTCATATTTACCTAAAACTGTCAGTTTGGTTCCTTGGCCAAAATGAGCTTCAAAGGCATTGTCACGGTGCAAAATGACTGAGCATCAAATCTGTCTTTTACAAAACTAGGTTTGGGAGGTTTTTAACACTTTTTCTGTTTATACTGAGTCTCTAAAGCAAAGTGACAGCGATTAACATACAATAATAAGTAGAGATATTTACCTAAAACGGTCAGTTTGGTTCCTTGGCCAAAATAAGCTTCGTAGTTATTGTCACGGTGCAAAATGACTGAGCATCAAACCCTCGAGTCTGTCTTTAACAAAACTATGTTTGGGAGGTTTTCGCCAGTTTTTCTGTTTAAACTGAGTCTCTAAAGCAAAGTGACAGTCATGAATCAACAGTAACAAGTTTAAATATTTACCTAAAACGGTCAGTTTGGTTCCTTGGCCAAAGTAAGCAGGCTCAGTGTAGTTCACAGTGTTTTCTGCTCAGCTCAGTATCTCAGATTTCACTGTTTTCTTCACATTCACACCAGCTTTTCTGCATTTTAATTTCAATTTAATGATGTAAATTGAAGCAGTGAAAGCTCCGACTCACCTAAAACGGTCAGTCTGGTTCCTGTTCCAAAGTAAGCAGGATAAGCAGTGGTCACAGTGTTTTCTGCTCAGCTCAGTATCTCAGATTTGTAGTGTTGCCTTCACATTCACACCAGCTTTCATACGGAAATATTGGGGTATTTTCTTAGTATGATTTGAAGCAGTAAAAGCTCCGACTTACCCAAAACAGTGAGTTTAGTTCCTTTTCCAAAGTAAACTTCAGATGTACCGTCACAGTACAAACACACTGAACAATAAACTCTCAAATCTGTCTTTAACAAAACTATTTTTGGTGGTTTTTTTTCAATTATTCTGTTCATATTTAGTCTCCAGATCAAAGAGACAGTAAAGAATCAACAGTAATAAATGGAAATATTTACCTAAAACGGTCAGTCTGGTTCCTGTTCCAAAGTAAGCAGGATTATTGTAGTTCACAGTGTTTTCTGCTCAGCTCAGTATGTCAGATTTCACTGTTTACTTCGCATTCACACCAGCTTTTCTATATTTTAAATCAAATTTAATGATGTAAATTGAAGCAGTAAAAGCTCCGACTTACCCAAAACAGTGAGTTTAGTTCCTTTTCCAAAGAAAACTTCAAATGCACCGTCACAGTACGAACACACTGAACAATAAACTCTCAAGTCTAAAACTATTTTCGTTGGTTTTTATCAATTATTCTGTTCATACATAGACTCTAAAACAAACGAATATACAGTAACAAATGGAAAGATTTACCTAAAACGGTCAGTTTGGTTCCTTGGCCAAAGTAAGCAGGCTCAGTGTAGGTCACAGTGTTTTCTGCTTAGCTCAGTATCTCAGATTTCACTGTTTTCTTCACATTCACACCAGCTTTTCCTATAGTTTAATTTCAATTTAATGATGTAAATTGAAGCCGTCAAAACTCGGACTCACCTAAAACTGTGAGTTTGGTTCCTTGGCCAAAGTAAGCAGGATAAGTGTCAGTCACAGTGTTTTCTGCTCAGCTCAATATTTCAGATTTTTTAGTTTTCCCTCCACATTCACGCCAACATTTCTATTTTTTTAAGTGTATTTTCTGCCTTTATTTTTAATAAATGAAGCAGTAAAAGCTCCGACTCACCCAAAACTGTGAGTTTGGTTCCTTTTCCAAAGTAAACTTCATTTCCACCGTCACAGTACGAACACACTGAACAATAAACTCTCAAGTCTCCTAACCAAAACTAATTTTCCTGTTTATATATAGACACGGATGTAAATACAGTAATAAATGGAAACATTTACCTAAAACAGTCAGTTTGGTTCCTTGGCCAAAGTAAGCAGGCTGAGTGTTGGTCACAGTGTTTTCTGCTCAGCTCAATATTTCAGATTATCTTATACAACTGTCCTTTTCTTCACGTTCACACCAGCTTTTCTGCTTCTAAAGTTTATATTTAATAAACTGAGGCTGCAAAATGTCAGACTCACCTAAAACTGTGAGTTTGGTTCCCTTTCCAAAGTAAGCTTCGTTGACATTGTCACAGTGCAAAAATACCGAGCATCAAACTTCTTTCTTCACCATACATACATTTCTTTTTCCCCCACACTTATTCTTCTGTTAATACTTCACCTCTAAAACTGATTGATTTTTATGATTAAAACAGAAATCATTGGGAAATATTTACCTAAAACAGTCAGTTTGGTTCCTTGGCCAAAGTAAGCAGGGTTCCCGGAGTTCACAGTGTTTTCTGCTCAGCTCAATATTTCAGATTTCACTGTCTCCTCCACATTCACACCAGCTTTTCTGTTCAGTTTTTCCTAAAATGAAGCCGTAAATGCTCAAACTTACCCAAAACTGTGAGTTTAGTTCCTTCTCCAAAGAAAGCTACAGATCCAGTGTCACACTGACTGTCTCCTCCGGCAAAAACTCACAAAACTTTCCACAAACACACAGTTGTTTTTACGGTCCAATAATCCAGGAGGATGAAGATTTAATCCTGCAGCATCAGCTTCATCGTGTCCAGTTTGGGATGTTTGGGTTTGAGAAGAAGTCAAAGGCTCCAAATGAGAGTTAAGTGTTTATTTAATGTTTAAAATCAAAATGTTCTCTCTACATAAGAAAGGTTTTTTTTGAATGTCAGGGTAAACCTTCAGATTATTGATGTTTCCTAATCTGTCATGGTCACCAAGTTGCACACGCAGCCGTCTGTACAGTGTGAGTGAATGGGAGGAGGTTTTTGTACAGCGGCTCTATGAGAATATATCACTGTGTCCCCCCTGTCCCCACGGTGAAAAAGCATCACACAAAAACCTGCAGGCTTTTTCTCATTGTCTCCTCAGCAGCTCGTCCGTATCTCGGCCTCCATCTCTGTCTCAGTGTGAAGCAGGTGCAGCTGCAGCTCCAACACCGCGGCTGCTATTTCTGTGTTTCTGCAGCAGCCAAGAAAAGAAGCAACTGCTGAGGACAAGCAGGAAGGAAACAGGAAAAGAGCTGTTGCTTTTGTTTGTGCGTGTGTGTTTTTTGTTCTCGGTGACATCACTGGTCACACCTCGTTATCCACCCACTGACCTGTGACCTGTGACCTGTGAACAGACCCCAGAGGAAGTGAATGTGCCGTTATAAATGCATGTCATAGCATCACAACTGTGTGTAAAACACACAATTATAGGTAATAATTCTAATGACTGTGGGACAAAAATATTTTATATTTGTAATTTATGAGCTGCTTATTAACAAATTGAATGTTTATTTTATTTTATTTTATTTTTTTTTCATGAAATTATTTTTCAAGTAATTGTCATCTTATGAAAAGAGTCATATTATATTATATTATATTATATTATATTATATTATATTATATTGGATTGGATTTGTGTTATATATGTGAGTGTTTTTAGGTAGTATTTTTCAATATGTTATTTATTTTATTTATCTCTGATGTACAGCACTTTGTTTTAAAGTGCTTTATAAATAAAGTTATATTATATTATATGGAACTATTAATTATTTTTCACTTATTAAATCAATCATTAGCTATTTTGATGATTGATTAATAGATTTTTTTTGTTTTTCCTTAACATATAAAACAAACTGTTTCTTAGGTGTCCATGTTTTCTAGTTTCTTTGCTCCATCCAACAAATAAATGATTTTTGTGTTATTGTGTTATGTCATGTCTAAAATCATGTATCATTATATATATAATGAATGTGCAAAATGATGTTAAATGAAGTGTCTCAAAACTTTACCACGATAAATGAACTTACTGTACAAATAATAGTCTGATATGACATGTATTTGATATTTCAGTTAAAAAAAGAAGAAATTAAACATACTTAAGTAAATTTTTATTTTGGCATATTTGAACTCCCTGACCAAAAATTTGTGTATGTTTAAAAGTCTTACAAAAATTATCTAACAACATGATTGGCTTTAACATAAGTTTATATTTGTTTAATTGTAAAAGCATAAAAAGTATTTTTATGAGGTTATATCTCATACAATGCTGTCACTTCTGTTACATGTACATAATGAATTATTCATGCTTCTTATTTGCTGCTTTTTAATATTTGTCCGGCTCCTGACTCACATATAATCCTGATTTTTCCAAAATCGGAAGATTATTTGTGGACTCAGTGCAATCCCACATGAAGCCTGCAGAGGTCAGTGTCTGATCACCTCCTGCACAATGGCATGAATTCTTATCCGGCTGCTGCACATTGAATTAAAATAATGAAATAAAAGACCAGACATCCTTAAAAGAATGGTGTATAAAACAGATGAGAACCTGTTCAGGACAGTTTATATTTACCATGTTAACAACACCTGCATGTTTATCTGCGCTGATCAGCTCTCTGTGGTGATGGAACTGCAGTAAATGTTCAATGTATCCTCTCATGCTTTCATGCAATGTATGTATTAATACAGTGTAGGATACTAATTTGATGTAACTGCATATTTTAATTTTTAATTGCATTATAAAACGGCCCAAAGGTGAGAGGGAATGAGGGAAATACCGTAAAATAAAATGGCATAATAACTTTAGAAATTATAACATTATAGAAAACATTATATAATTAGCAACAACTGGCAATTAATATACATTTAATGGTAATCATAAACAAATATTAATAACTGTTTTCAGTTTCTTCAAATTTGCTTTTTCTCATTTTATATATTGAATTACTTGAGCGGCAGTTCTAACATGTGTACCTAATAAAGTGGCTTGTGAGATGGACGTGTTTTTTTTTTTTTTTTTCAATCAAATCGATGATTGGATGAAAGTCTGTTGACCGGAATAACTGCTGGAACTTGATTGGTCGCCTCCTGATTGACAGTCTTTTTATCCGGTCAAAAGCTCCGCCCACCCGGTCCGACACACCTGTCCACCGGCGAGCAAACCCTGCGCGCGTTAACTGCTGTTGGTGCTAATGCTAACAAGTTAAAAATAACAGTCGCGTCTTTTACGTCATCAAAACGACGGAAATGATTTTAGTGGCGTTAAATGTTGCTTCGGAACGACGACGTCGGGGGGAATTACGACGTTTTACCGCACTTCTGGAGGCAGTGGTGGGATGCTAACCGCTAATGCTAACTTTTCGACCTCGCTGACCAAGGTAAGAACCTCACACCAAAACACTACAGCTACTTTCGAAAACATTAACAAACATAAAACAGATATGTTGTTATTAGCAGGATAAAAACATTTTACCGTTATCTGCAACGTTATTCTTAAAAGTCGAACTACAGTTAAAGATACTTGCTATTCAATTTTTACTAATCGGAATGACGTCACTTTTCCCATTCATGAGTATGGGGTTGGTCATAGCTATCTATTCACTTCCAGATACCTACAGCATTATTATAACTAGTCATAATTCCAGTTTAGGATATCTTTAATTAACTTCAAATGACGATATCTACATTGTAATTTTTCAATATTTCAAACTTGAATTGTTACCAGCCGTAATGATTGTAGACATCTGAAACTGGAGTCAGAGATATCCATGGTAGATGATGGCAAACCCCATACACATGAATGGCAAAAGTGACATCATTTTGACTAGTAAAAAACTGAATTGGATATATCTGAAACTGAAATTTTGACAAAACTACAATTCATACTAGTCACAATGAAATCACGACAAGTCAAAATGAGGTCACAGATATCTGTAATGGTTTTCCAGATAGTTAAACTGGGCGATTAAATATTAAAAATGTTAATATTTGCCATAATGCCATAAACCTGGACAGTTATTACTGGCCGCTTTTGACTTACTCTGGTTTACTTTTTCTTGTAAACAAATCCCAGTCACATTTTATCAAGATAAAAAGTTACTGCTTGTGTTAAAATGTCATGTTTAGGATTTTTTTTTTAGTTTTGTTTTTCTGTTTTTGTAATGTCTGTCACTGTCAGAGAGGACTTTAATCCTCCCATGTGAAGTTTTTTAAACCCACTACAGTGTTACGAAACCAATATTTTGATTTTGCTAAGCTCCACTCCTCCACCTGAGAAAAAACAAAAATAATATAGACTTGGTTTTCTTTTTCACATCATGGCCACATCAGACCTGTATAACAGTGACACTGGCAGTTTCACAACAGTTTTACCCATCTGAATCACTGTTTTAAATATTTATTGTTTTTTAATCACAACCATGTGTTATAAAGTCTGAAGTTAGCATTTCTTTTAGTTTTTTGTTTGGTTGTTTGTGATATGGGCAGTTTGTTGCTGATGCTTGGTAAATTATGAAGACTTGTACTTGAGTCTTTTGAGTGTTTTTTGGGGGGTTTAAATGGTTTCACAACAGTATTTCCCCACTTAGTTCTTGCTTTTTCTAGCTATGTTTCATTTATTAAATTGTATATACATATTAGGTTCCCAATCCCCATTGCTCATTGTTAATTGGACAATCTAAACTGACCTCCCAGCCACTCACTCCTTGTACCTGTCCCAAGCCTGGATAAATTGGTGGATTGTGTCAGAAAGGGAATCCGGCACAAAAATCTCTGCTAAATCAAATATGCAGCTCATTTTCTGTGGTAACCCTTAATGATTTAATGATCATTGACTTACGTTCCTCAGTCGACCAGGCAAATATATTGATAAATATATTGATAAATATAGACCTTGTTTTTGGATACATTGTTCAAAAGTCTGAAATACTGTCTGATTAAATCAGTTTGCACTTGCACTGCACATTTCTAATGTGTGTTACAAACACTGCAATGTCCAAGACTCTTTGAAACTATAAAAAAAATCACTCTATTTTCAATTTGGCATCTAATTAAAATCATTTTTTCTGTTGCTACTGGCAGGAGAGCAGTATAACTCTTTTGAGATTATAATCCCACCTCCCTACCTCATAGGTTCTTTAACCTAATAACAGAGAACAGGGTTTTTAGTGATGAGGTGGCATCAAACCACATCACTGTGTACTGGCAGCACAGAAATACACAGCTGAATCTGTTCGATCTGCGCTGCGAATGATCAGAGCTCCTTCCTGGACGTCCTTCCTCGTAATCTCAAACTTAGTGTCCAATTTTTTCTCATAGCTGGGCGGACTGCCACTGTAACCATATCCGATCAAGCTCATCAATCCACTCTCTTTTTGCTGGTACCAGAGCATTGCATAGAGGGTGCTATCATCATGACTGCACTTAATCTCCACCCTTTCCTTGTCGTTGACTATTCTTGGATGCGATGGCTGAAACATCACACTCTCTGTTTGATCTGGGGACAAAAAAAAAGGGACACATTTTAAAGGTAGTTGATACAGAAGTCGCAATGACAATACCATCATTCCTGTAGTAAAACAACAGCACAACTTAGTTACTGGTTCGTTACTTACATGGAAGCAAGATGAGAAGAAATCCAAATAGACTTGGAGACATTGTCCAGGTTTGTCCTGCTGTTGCAGGGGAAATGCAGCTCCCTTCAGTGAGAGTCTATATAAAGAGACACATTAAACCTCTTTTACAGGAAGTTGATTTTTGGTGAGGGAGTGAATAGAAACCACATCACTGTGTACTAGCAGCGCAGAAATAAACAGCAGTGTGTGATGTGTTCACACTCGGAATGATTAGTGCCCCCGTTGCTATGTTTTCTCTTGTCAGCTGGAATTGTTTCTCAAAGGATCCCTCATAGGTTGGAGGGCTTTGTGCGTATCCGTACCCAATGAGGGTCAAAGGCAGACTGTCCTGTCGTTGCTGATACCAGAGCATTAACAGAAGGCTATTATCGCTGTGACTGCAACTGATCCTGACTTCGGTTTTCTCCTTCACTATCTGAGGAGGAGTTGGTTGAAATGTAACGGCGCTCACCTGATCTGTGGAGAAAGCAGATTTTACTCATATTATTAACTCATTCGTATTAAGCAAAACAACATAATAGTCGAGCATTTTATAGGAAAAAAAATTATCTGAATGATTACTGTAATTAGTGACACGGTCATACATCTTACAGTAAAAACAGATGAAGAGTAAACCAAACGTCTGAGCAGATGAAGACATTGTCAGACAGTGATGGGAGGAAAATTATAAGGCAGGATGTTGAATCTCTGTGTGTCGGTTAATTCATCACCACATCCTCATGATAGAAGTTTTAAACCATGTGCTGTGCCTCCATCTATTGGTTGACTCAGTTTCTTATGATACAAATGTACTGCATTTTTTTAGTGTTACACGTCATTAACTTAGTTTCTGTCGAATTTTTCTGCTTTTTTTCTAGCACTGGGTTAGAAAATGATCAATTATACACCCACTGACCATTTTATTAGGTACACAGGACACCTAAGGTGATACAAGGGACTCTTGTGCTGTTGTAGTCCACTGACTTCGAGGTATATATTGTAATAAATGGTTATTGCAAGTTGCTAGGGCTGTGCAATAATAGTGTACACCCTTAGTGAGATGTTTTTGTTGTCTGTCCATAAAGTTTACCAGTTTAAAACCATAATTAACTGCATTCTTCAATTTAAACTCAGACGCAAAACATAATATTTAATGATAATTTTCTTTTGATCTCAGCTGTCAACAAGGCAACTTTGCCCAGAAAATCGCAACTTAGAAAATTGTTTTCTCATTTTTAGATCACTCTTTGTAAACCCCAGAGATTGTTTGCGTGTGAAAATCCCACTAGATCACCAACACCAACAACCCTGCCATTTTCAGAGCCAATAGATACACCTAATTTTCCTCGTACAAATGCTCGGTTTGAACATTGATATGCTGTCATCTGATTGACTTATTACATATTTGTGTTAACAAGCAGTTGAATAGATGTAACTAATAAGTAGCTGGTTGGTGTGTGTGTATTATACTGGATCAACACTGCTTCTCACAGCCGTTTTGCAGTATCACATGACTCTGCTGCTGTTATCTGCTGCATCATTCTGGAGGTTTTTGTGCGACACAGTCACTGTCTTTATTACTGTGCATACTTGCTGCTCCAAAATATTCTCCACTGTCCTCAGGGTGTGTCAGGTTTTGGATGTGAAGAAAAGCCATTTTCTCTCCGTTTCCACTCACACTGAAGCGCTTGGGAAATGATGTCTCAATATTGTGTGTTTTATAATAAACATAGCCAATCAGCTTAAGGGAATTGTCTCTTGCTGAGCGCTGGTACCAGAGGATCGTGTCATAGCTCGAGATGTTATGCATAAGGCTCACATTGATTTGACCACTGGGTTTCCCGAAAAGGTCAGCTGGAGTCTGAAACACTTGTTTTTCTTTACTGACGTGGACACCTGTCAAGAAATAATTTAGGAAAAGGATAAAACCTTATGATGCACCTACAAGAATAAATAATTTACTGTGAAAGCAGCAGTAAGAAACATTCTCCACCTACAGAGAGCTTTAAAGGTTGACATAAATTTTAAAATGGGTAAAAGGTGGCTTAATAAATGAATGATACCTTTAATCCAGCACAAAGTGATGATAGATATGATGAGACAGGATGTCATGTTTAATATAATGAATTTGCTACAGGCTCTTCTGTGTTTTGTGCATCAGAGGGAGGTGCAGGAAGTGATGCAGAGAAACACTCTACACTGATTTATATCAGGTTTTGGTGTGCTCTTTATTCTTTGTGCATCACTGTTACTTACTACACAAATTAGATTCACCTCTCTGCATCTCTCAGTTACTGACCTCACAGACAAAAAAACTGCATTAAAGGCTGGACAGTCACCTGAAGTTGACTGGAGAGATTGTATGTGGGAATCCAAATATCTGCAAAAGTTGCCTTGGTCATTTTCTGCAACTTCTCATGTTACCTCTACAGTCAGATTTCCACATAATATCCGAGGTACAACACAATAAAAATCAAATTATACATAATCCAATCCAATCCAACTTTATTTATAAAGCACTTTAAAAACAACAGCAGCTGAGGCAAAGTGCTGTACATTAGAGGAGAATAAGATAAACTACTCAAACATACTAAAAGATAGACAAAACGTAAAACATAACATAAGATGTTGCTGATATGTTTATAGCCATAGTATGGAGTAAATAACAAGGATGATGAGATGGCAGCAACAACAACAAATGCCATTTGGAGATGGAGGTGAATTATTCATAGCTTTTTCTCTCAGCATAGAAATAGACTAGACTAGATTTTTTTGGGGGCCCTATGTTTACTTTTAGTTTGACCAATTTGTTGGTTTGAGCAGACTTTATTTGCCTGCATTTAATTGATTCTTGTGTTTTTATTTGTCACTTGATGATATAGCCAGTGGGTTCCGAGATGAATGGGGTCCAAAATAAAGGCTTATTTATTAAATGGTTTTTCCATGCTCACGTCTTTGACGTACAATTATCCAATCAGTTTCATAGCTGTGTCTCCTGGTGAGCACTGGTACCAGAGCATCACCCTGTAGTCAGTTTTATCATGGCTGCAGAAGATCTGCACTTTGTCTCCAGGTTTTTTTGAGGAGATCAGAGTGAGTCTGACGGACCTCAAGCCCCAGACACAAACACCTGCATAAAAAAGAGACACATTTAAAAAACATTTATAATGTGACAGATCATGAAAGAAACTTTGATATTTTTCTACACATATGCTAATTCCTTGAGAATACCTGTCAGAAAACAGAGAAGAACGCAGATCATATCTTCTGCATTGAAAATGGCGCCGCTCCAGGTGGCATCTATCTATCTATCTATCTATCTATCTATCTATCTATCTATCTATCTATCTATCTATCTATCTATCTATCTATCTATCTATCTATCTATCTATCTATCTATCTATCTATCTATCTATCTATCTATCTATCTATCTATCTATCTATCTATCTATCTATAAAATAAAATAATTTCTATATATATATATATATATGACTGGCTATATATATGACATAGTTACTGTTTGATATCAGAGTGACTGTTAGTGGTGGAAGAAGTTGGTGTCTCTGTTGAGGTCACCTCTAGGAAGAGGAAGTGATTAAAAAATATTATCATTGTATGTAAGCTGGCAAAGATGAAAGCTTCAATGAAGATGCAGCTGGGAGGAGCGTTTGAGGTCTCATTTAAAACCATAAATTGTGATAAGACTTGGTTTTTGTATAAAGGAGAAAGAAGCTAGAGTCACAGTGCATAGCTGGCTGCACAGTAATAAACTGCACTGTGCTCAGGTCCAGTTATTTGGACTTTAAGAGAACCATTCTTTGCTGTATCTCCACCCAAATCTCCTGTGATGCTGAAATGTTCTTTATATGGCTCTTCTTTTGAAACAGCTTGGTAATTCAGAAATCCAATCAGTTTCATAGCTGTGTCTCCTGGTGAGTGCTGGTACCAGAGCATCTGTGTGTAGTCAGTTTTGTCATGGCTGCAGAAGATCTGCACTTTATCTCCAGGTTTTGTAAGGAACTCAGTGGGAGACTGACGGACCTCAAAACCCAGGCAGACTCCTGAAAGGAAAGAAAAGAAAAGTATTTAAAGATCTGTTGTGATAAATCATAAAGTACACATTTTTTTTCCTACACATAAGAAAATTCCTAAAGAAGACATGTACCTGTCAGAAAACAGAGAAGAAAGCAGATCATGTCTTCCTCAAAATAAAAAGCAATTTCTCAAAATCATATGTGACACTACATGTATCATATTACAGCGACTGGTAGTGATGGAGATTTAGTTGATGTCTCTACTGAGGTGGCCTTTACACAGGAAGAGGAAGTGATTGAAAAAACATTATCATTGCACATAAGCTGGCAAAGATCAAAGGCTCAATGACATTTAATCTGGGAGGAGTCTGTTTGAGGTCACATTTAAAACCATACATTGTGATAAGACTTGGTTTTTGTTTAAAGGAGAACAAAGCTAGAGTCACAGTGCATAGCTGGCTGCACAGTAATAAACTGCACTGTGCTCAGATCCAGTTATTTGGACTGTAAGAGAACCATTCTTTGCTGTGTTGCCACCTAAATCTCCAAAGATGGTAAAATTACTTTCAAATGGTTTCTCCATTTTCACGACTTTTGAATACAAATATCCAATCAGTTTCATAGCTGTGTCTCCTGGTGAGTGCTGGTACCAGAGCATCACTCTGTAGTCCGTTCTATCATGGCTGCACTTAATCTGCACTTTATCTCCAGGTTTTGTTAGGAGATGAGTGGGAGACTGA
>JAFBJR010000070.1:0-66276 GCA_016785285.1 Brachirus orientalis
TTAGGCAGCTTATGTCATTAGAAACCTAATGTCTTGGTCGGTTGCATGAGAAACTACAATCTCCCAGGTGTTTTGGTGAAAGTTCCTGATTTTGAAGCCTTGCCCTAAAGTTTCTCTGCTCCATCTTTTGTCGCGCTGTGCATTAAATAATTCCTAAAACTTGTCTTCAGATCTCATTTTCTTTCCCTGCAGCCTTTTAACACCCACTGCTGTTGTAATATCTTCTAAAGGTAGCCATATTCTGATTCACTGCATCTTCATCTGTTGGGTAAAACATGTCATTAGAGTACTGACAAAGCAGGCTTCTGAAAATGCTTGATCTAATTTACCCAAATGGTTCATCAGATTACAATGACCCAACAGAATCAATATTTGAGCAACTTTATTGCTCAATTTGTAAATCGGTAAGGATTTAATGAGCTGGTTGTTCTTCACACAACAGAGAACAAGGTAAATTGAGTCGACTCGTAAGATGGTGAGGCCTTTTGTCCTTCCCCTTCTTCCCTATGTGTGTGAAGAAATCTAGCCACAGATCCTGACTGGGTGGCATATCATGGCTGTGCAGTTTCCAAAATCAGACAAGGATCCATCTGGCTTTGTGACTCAGCCTACCATGGTATGCATTTATCTTCCATATTTAACATATTTGTCATGTATATGACTTTGAGACAAAGTGAAGCATTTGGTCAAATTGGGGTTTTCAGGTGTCTGCTTTGTCAGTAGTCTAATGACAGGTCTTACGCAACACATGAAGATGCAGTGAATCACCATACAGCTATCTTTAGAAGATGTAAAAACAGCAGTGGGTTTTGGAAGGCTTCAGAGAGAAGATGAGTTCTGATGACAGGAGAATGGAATTGATTTCATGTTTAGCAAAATGAGGGTTTGAGCAGAGAAACTTGGTGGCATGGCTACAGAATCAGAAGGAACTTTGTCTGGGCAACTGGGAGATTTGCAGTTTTTCATGCAGCCAACCAAGACATTGGGGTTAGTATCATCCCAAATGGCTAGCAAACAGAGGCACAGAGTGAGTGGATATCTCATTTTTGCAAAGAAAGCTACAGAACATGAAGCTTGGTGTTCTGATATTGAATTTTGGTTGGAGGCAGGGGCAGCTTGGCAAACTGTCGGTGTAGGTAGGAAAGGCAGGTAGAGATAGGAGAGGGCATCCAATGGGTTGGCCCCGACTGGATGCGAGAAAACCTCCTATACTTGACCAGGTGAGCTACCTGAGGGATTTTTGTCATTTGTCTTTTTTTTTTTCTTGTGGCTGATCAAAGCTTACCTTGTTTTATAGAGGCAATGAAGGCTGCAGCAGATCCCTGCATCAGATAACTCCACGACCTGGAACAGTCCCGTCCTGGATGGCTTCAGTTAGGACCTTGCCCAAAGTCAACCGACCCTTCTACAGTGACGCCTCTTTGCCCTGGGATGTCTTCAGGTAAACTATTTCAGATGGTACTCACTTTTGTTTGATGCATATTTACTTTTATACTAAAGTATACTTACATTTTGTAGATGTTTGACCTCAAGGACTGGAGCCCACCAAACTATACACAGGCCTCAGTGGCTGCTACGTCACTGCTCAACAGAACATGGTCACAGATCCAGCTCCGAGTTTTTTTTTTTCCCTTTTTAAATGGACTCTACCACCTGCCCCCACTGACCCACAACCCAACATCACAAAACACTGTACATGGACATGATGCAGCACACTAAAATTATATGATGACTATAATGATTGACATTGAATCCTGTATTTATAGTATTGGCCTCTTTATATAAGTAAAAAATATTTTTCTAAACTTGATGGTTGACATATTTTTTCCATGTTCTGTGAATGTTATTTTGACAAGTTCTTTTAGCTAAAAGATGTAGAATTCTTTTAAAACAAATTGCATTAACATGGTACTGTAGACTTGGCACCTTTTAGAAATTGCTTCAAGAGTCAATTTGACTTCTTACCCAGAAATCTCAAACCTACATGTCCTCTAAAATAGACATCAACATTTTTGACCTATATTCACCATATCTCCTAGTTGTCTCAAGGCCCTTTATGGTCAACATTGTATTACTACCCAGTTTTAATGGTAGGAAAAATGTGACCTTTTGAACTTTGAATGCCAACTTGTTTATGTACTGTTAAGGATAGAATTTTTAATTGACCATGAGGAGCAGTTTAACTGCTTACATTCAAAGTAAACAATCAAATAGTTAGCTGCAGAGTGGTTTGCATTTAAGTGTTGGACAAAGGAACCACATGTAGTATCCTAAAGTGAAACTAAATTAAAGGTATGTAAGGTAAAAATGTTTTTTCATCTCAAGGTTAATGTCGGCACAATTTAAATATTTGCATTGATAAAAGCATACCCTCAATGAACAATTTAAAACATAAGTGTTAAATGTGTAACGTTTTTTTTTATGTTGCTGTTGTCGGTCGTCATGCTGCTGCTCACAGTTTTCCCTCTGTTGATGAAAGCCATTGACTCTCTATAAGGAAATTTAGTTTCTTCCTCTCACTTGATTTATAATGTTGGTAAACATTTTCCTGAAAAAAGTAAAATAAAGTGGGACACATGAGTGGACAACAGTGTGACTGACGGCCGTTGTTGTTCAGATGTCTGGTTGCAAGTGCTGTCTGCGACAGTTACCTCTTTTTACAGAAGTGGTCTTTCTGAATTACCTTGAAATATGCCTTTAGTGGTTGCTTTTGTCTTTTAGAAATAATTTTCTAATATTTTTATTGTCGAGATTTTTTTTCCTTTAATTTACTTTACTTAGTCACATGTCACAAACAGCACCGTTCCGTTCCTGTCTCAAAGTAAATGCATTCTAGTGTTTCTAGTGTTGCGAGCTTTTGAGGTTTTTTGTTGTTTCTCAACATATCTAGATGGCAAAATGGACCAGGCTTTTTTCAGCCCTTAGTTGTGGAATTTCATTTCCTGTACATATAAGTAAAATCTGTTTTAAACTTTTAAATCACTCCCTTAAAATGCCTTCTTTTAATTACATTTGTATTACTTTTACTATTTTGTTTCATCTGGTTAATCTTTATCATTCTGCCTTTCTCCTTTAATTGTGTTTTACAGTTCTACCCTTTGAAAGTTATTTTGCTACTATGGAAAGCACTTTGTAGTTTCAAAAAGTTTTTTTTTGAAAAGTGCTATTCAAATAAAGATTATTAGTACAGTATTACAGTACCATTAACACCAGCAGCAATACAAGTAGCCACACACATGCAATGCTAATATTTCAAATCCTGACCCCCTGACTGTCTCAACCCCAAGTAGGTGATGGGGTGAATCATACCCACAGCACACGAAAAGGCATTGGTGCAGGGAAATGTGGTCAAATAAAACCCTTTAACAATCTCTAAAAGTGAGGGTTTCTCAAATTAAAGATCAGGTTTAGGATAACTGAGTGGTAGGTGAAGACATCAGAGTGACTTGTTGCAAAGGAGTGCTGCTGCCACTAACACTGGTGACCCATATGGAGAACGATGATCAAGAGATGGATCAAGAGGATGGCGCACATGACCAAGGATGTGGAGATGATTCTTCCAGTCTAAGAGCTTCCTGGCAGTATATCAAGACTAAAGTTGAGTCGAGTTGAGAGTTGAGTGACATTTTGGTTGTGTGATGTCGCTTTTGTGGAGAAAATGGGAGAAAACGGTGTTAGAAATGAGGCTAATTTTGGTTTGGTCCAGAAAATGTTGAAGAATGATCAGTGTTTCCTAAACCTAGAAATAATGTTCTCAAATGTCTTGTTTTGTCCAAGAATGAAGATAATTTTTTTTTGTGTCTCTGTTATATGGAGCAAACATAATATATATTCACATTTAAGAGGCTGGAAAAATCTGAGAACCTAGGGCTGATTACTACTGATTCATTATCAAAATAGTTGGCAATTAATTTCGTAGTTGTTGCACACATGGGCCTGGTGTAGTTTGCAGCCTTTAAAACCACATGTCCTCTTTTGGATTTTTCACCTTGTCATCTTGTTCAGTTTATCACAAATTCTTAAATATTCAGATTTTTTTTTCCCTCTGAAAATTTCTGGCAGGCCTTACACTGCAATTCTGCCCTCTGCAATTTAATGATTTAAAATTGCTTGCAAGCTCGTCTCGTCGCCCTTTGGTGACAAAAGGACGAATGAAAACACAAGCTATGTTAAATTTCTTAATAGAACTGATCTAAAGCAACAAGGAATCCTGTCAAAAAGGATTTAGGAGTGTTGAACTTCCGACTGGTTTCAGGCTTCAGGTGTGGTTGGCACCATACATCTCGGTGTGCAAGAAGACGACTATTTAACAAAACAAAACATATAAGAGTAATGACTATCTTAAAATAACATTGACTGAATCAAAACTATTCTGTAATATTTTAATGTAGGTCAATAAAAACATCATGAATAACTGTAAATCATATTTGTTTATGATTGGAGTGACAGCTGATTGAACAGATCGAACAGAAGGGGTAACCAATCCTTGATTCTATATAGAATAAATCTACATGGTAACTTACATGCTTTTCGTTCAGCCAGGATAACGGACATATCACAGCTTAATACCTGATTTTGGTTGTTTTCTTTTTACTGCACTTCAAATCGAATTAATGCCCTCAGCACAACTCCAAAGTAGATCCCCCAATCCTATTTATCCTATTTAAGTCATGACCTACACCTGTAACACATAGGCTTTATAAGAAAATTCATGACATCATACTATGTTTTGGACATGTTGCTTGTGTGAATGTGTCATAAAGTTTAGCAAATACTTGAATTGCTAAATAAGTCATTAAAAAAGTAAAGAGAGTTTGTGTTTGTGCAACGTCTGGAGATAAGTTTTTATCTAAAAGTGTTTTTTTTGTCTGTTTCAGTCAGTTTTTTTTTTCTCTTTTTACTTGTAACTGCCTGCCAATTACATTTGCAATTATATTATTTTCTGTATTGTAATATATAATTTTGAAACCCCAAACTTTGTGTGTTTTCCCCCTGTATATGTATCTTTGTGGGGACATTTTATGTGGGCCCGAGGGCTTTTTCAGGGTTGAGAAAGGGTTAGGGTTAAGCACTTAGTTGTGATGGTAAAGGCTAGGAAATGCAGTATGGCAACGATGTGTCCTCACTGAGATGTAAAAACATGTTGTTGATTTGTGTTTGTGTGTGTGTGAACGGTGGGCGGGGCAGATACAAAACACAGCAGAGACGTCAAACAGCCTACAAAGGACAAATGAATTCACACGATATATACATAGAATTTAACTAATACCTAACATGCATTTAAACACACAAAAGGTAAGTAAAATAGCAAGGCTTGACATTAAAACCTGACATTAAAAACGCAAAAAGCCATTATAAAAGAAAAAAGCGGAACATATAGATGCTGAGTAGGTCATTATGAAAGTTAACTTTATTTGTCGACGCCCTCTTCTCATGAAACGAAACCTTTGGAGGATATACGGAAACGAGAGGGAATAGACGTGAGTGTGCGTCGGTGCACCATTACTGTGGCACCACAGTGGACCTGAGGTCAGCTCAGGTGTCTCTACGTGGTTGAATCCACCGGGTTGAATCTAGTTTCTTAGCTTCGGGCTGTAATGTAGGATTTAGCTGAAGCAGAAATCCGACTCATCTCCTTGTCACGGGCCACACGTGGGTAAGTCTGACTTGAACACTGTTAAAATGCAACGTCGTCTGGCTGACACCTCTCTCTCTCTCTCTGTGCACCTTTACATTTTTGTATAGTTTTGTTTCTGGAAACTGAGTCAGGAGCAAAGTAAATGTACTACCGTTAGCTACGCAGCTCATCACACTGGCGCCTACGCAGCGATTGGGGCAGTTTGCGATTAGCTGTAGATGTGACACTTATTTCAATATGGTGACACTGTCGTACATGAATGTGTCGTGATTCTGTTTTCATTACAAATCGTTGTTTTTGTTTTGTTTGCGTTGTTGTCAAATGAGGTTGAAAGCTGGAGCCGAACAAGGAAGCGACCCACGTATGACTTGCTATTTGAGCACGTGATTGGCTACGGCGCGGAGCCGAAGATCTTTTCATGAAGACGAGGGCTCACTCTGTACTAGGAAAAGGTTTTGTTGGCTAAAAAGTGTTTCAGTGTTGCCTATCATTAAGATGATTGCAGATTTATTTATAATATATGTACCGGTTGTTGTAATTAAGTATACTGCCTTTTGTTCCTGCACTTCAATGTCAGACATTTTATAATTTTAAAGAATATAATTATTCATTTTCGATGGCGACTAAGTTCTGCATGGAATCTGTACACCACTCTACACCACTGATGTAAGATAATATACAGGACACCACAGTATATTATAGTAGTGTTCTCAATTTAGAAGAGTAGTTTCTTATTTACAATAGTTGATAATTGAATACAATAATTGATTAAAGTCTGCCTTGCCATTAATTTTGTTAACTGTGTGTTTGTATGCCGCCCAATTTATTCCAAAACTATACAAATTACTGCTCTTTAAAGAGACATAAAATGAATACTGATCAGAATTTAATGTAGCCCATTGGTCTGGTCCTCAACAATGTTATTGCCCCTTGGGGAAAATAATTGCCCACCCCTGGTCTAGATCGTTGGTTCTGAAACTGTGGTACGTGTACCACCAGTGGTACAAGAGCTTCCTCTAGTGGTACTTGGAGGAAAGTCATAAATATTGTTGTACAATATGTACCAGGGTGGAGGAGAGGAATTTTGAAATAAATAATAATAATAGAATAACCCTATTGCTTGTTTGATCTTAATCTAATTTCACTATACCAGTTTTTGGAACATAATATGAGGGAGAGGATGATGATGAGAGAGCACATTATCTTATTGGGAACAAATCAGCCTCCTGTGAAATGTCAGTAGCTGACTTTGCTCGGCCTAGTTACGCCACTGTATTTTAACATTAATGATAACGTGTTATTTGGAGAGCTCAATATTTTCTCAGGTGCTACTTGGTATTAGAAGTTTGAGAACCACTGGTCTAGATATTTTGAGGAACAGTGTTTATTCCAGTAAGCAGTGAGATCTCCTGTTTTTGCGCCTGTTCTTTTTCAAATGAGTTTGTTGGTGGGTGTGCAGAGGTTCACCGACATTGTTTTTGCACTGTTTTTCTTGCATTAATCACTTACATCACTTATTGACATATTCATAGGTCACGTTGTTGGGTAAGTCTGTGTTGAAAGCCCAAATGAAATAAACAGAAGTGCTCAGAGCTCAAAACAGTGTCATCTTGCCGTGGCAGAATAGAAAGTAAAAGTAAAATGAAGCATGGCATGAAAGCCAAAGTAGCTTTCATTTTAGTCTGCTTCTTAATTTGCAGAGGAAGCTGCAGTGAGAAGATGAAGTGTTCAGGTTGTGGCCATGTTATTGGGGAGAAGACGGCCAAGTTCTGCAGTCAGTGTGGCCAGAAGCTGAAAGTTCATCCTACAAACACAGAGGGTGAGGAGATCATTTAGAAATGTCATCTAATATGATTCAAGTTGACTTACAGGATTTTATTATTTAGGTCATTTTATTTGGATTTGGATAAAAAGGCAAGTAGTGCTAAATGCACCATTGTTGATAATTACCCATAGTTGATATCTGATTTCTTAACTCAAGATGCAGAGAGTCAGCCCAGATCCTTGGAAGCAGATTCAAAAGGTGAATCTGAAAAATCAGTCTCAGAGAAAGACCACAAAGAGGACAACAAACCCCCCAAACGACTCAATGAAGAAAATGTTTGCACTCAAACGAAAAAGGTATATTGTACTGAGCTGTTTATAATGCAATCTGTGTGACACAGCTACTGTAAACAACAGAAACATCTACTGGACTTTACATCCTCAAAAACGACCCATTAGGATGAATCTTCACCTCTCTAAAACAGTTTCAACATTAATTAAACATGAAATTGCAACTCACCGTTTTCTATTAGATAACTTCAAATATAATATACACTACATTAAAACAGTTTCAGTCTGTATCAGTCTCTATCAGTGCTAGAGTGAATGCCTCAATTTATTTCCTTTTATAAGACATATCAAATATAACTTTAATTATTATCCTCTGCAAATTGTGCTTTTAGACAGATTACAGTCATGTGAAATTCAAATTTTGGGTCATTTTTAAATGTCAACTCTTCAAATGATTTGGAGTTACTTAGAACAGTTATTTAGAAGTAGTAGTATGAATTCCACCAGTAATTAGAAGAATCTGTGTATTTAGATAGAGTACAGCGATTTTACAATAATTTCTTGTCTCTCTAGAAAAGAAAGAGGAAGAAGACCAAAAGGAAGAAAGAAGGAAACATATCATCAGATCAAGATCAGAGCCAGTCTGAGCTCTCTTATGTTTCTCTTGAGGACAACCAGAGGATGAAGAGTAGAAGAGACTCATCTCACAGTGAAAGTTCAAACAATGCAGTGGATGAAACAACAGACTCACCACTCCACGATGAGTTCTCCTCAATGGAGAGCCAGCCTAGTTCCTTAGTAGACAACAGCACTGCTGCACTGCCTGGTGGCACACAAGTCATTCAAAGTGAGGAGACTGCTGCTACAGTGAAGCAGGTAGAAAAAGCTCCCTCAAATTCTAATGAATTCAACATTCAGACTCACTTGGTTGAAGATCAGGCATTCCAGACAGCACCAGCTGACACTCCGACTCAACATTCCATGTCAGTGTACAATTGTCAATCAGGTAAAGGGACAAAGGCCATTAACCCTAATGATCAAAAGCCTGACAGGAACAATGAAGACACACTTACCACTGGACCACAACCTCCACTAGACCAGCGTACCAACAGAGATTCAAATATGAAACAAATGGGACAAAACAAAGGCAAAGGAACGAGTCAGCAGGATCCAGAAAAGAAGCAAAAAATGTCAGCTGAAACAACAATGGTTTTTGGCCCCCAAGCGTCATCAAAGGTAAAGCTGATTAAACTGTGTAAGAGGTTATTATTAACATATCAAGTAAAAGCCTCCATTTGATTATGACAATGTCATTTTAATGTTTATATTTAGCATATATCTAATGATCTTTGTCAAGGTTGTCAGCAGAGACATAAGTGTGGCCCTGGAGGTGACAGAAGACCATGTGTTGGCTCAGCAGCAGTCTGGAAGTGGGCAGCTCTCAACCCCAGCACAAATCTCAGACAGTGACAAGAGAAGACAAAAAGATAACACAAAATCCAATACCACATCTGACCCACCATTCAAAAGACAGCCTAGTTCTGTGATAGCTGGCGGTACAGCTGCACTGCCTGAAAACAAACAAGCTATTCTGACTGAGAAAACCACTGTTACAGCGGCGCAGGGAGAAACTGCTTCCACTGATTCTAATGAGAGCAATTCACAGAAATCAACAGATGGTCAGACACTCAAGACAGCACCAGCCGCTTCTCCAAGTCTACAGCCCTTAGCAGAGGACAAACCTGGGCTTAATCAGTCAGGTGACGGTAAAGAGAGGAAGGCCACTAACCCTAAAGATCAAAAGGTTGACAGGAAAACCTCCAAGAAAGACAAACTCACCACTGAACATCAACCTACACTGGACCAGAATGCCAACATAGAGTCAAATATGAAACAAATGGGACAAACCAAAGGCAAAGGAAAGAGTCAGCAGAAGCAAACTGAAGAAAAGATGGTTTTTGGCCAGCAAATGTTATCAAAAGTAATGCTGATTTAACTGTGTAAAAATTTATCATAACAAGTGGAAACTTTTATTATGTGCATATAATATTTTTCACATTTTAAGGTGTATATTGTAGTAACATATATTTAATGATCCTTGTACAGGTTGTCAGCGCAGGTTCAAGCGTGGACCCGGATGTGGAGTCTGGAAGTGTGCAGGACTTTACCCCAGCACAAACCTCAAACATTGACAAGGGAACAAAAAAGAATAAGGAAAAGGACAACACAAAATCCAACACCACCACTGACTCATCACCCAAAAGGTGATGAAGAAACCACTTTTCATTTAGATCAAATTCAGAGTTTGATCTCTTATCTATTTAATGTAGTTTTTAGCTTCTTTATTTATTCTTGCTTTTAGGCTGACCACAAGGACCATCGCTGTACACGACAGACTCACAATTTACTTCCATGCAGTTCTCTCAAAGGATTTTAAATTTGATCCTGAAAAAGATCAAATTTTCATTAGAGCTGGGCCTCCCATTGGGTTGTGGGAAGAAAATGCAGCGGAGCTGTCTGTGACCAGGTACTTAGTCTAAAATATCCAGTGAAGGTTACCACAATGCCTTATCTCCTCACCTGACAAATGTTACTTTCTTTTTTTTCTTTTCTTATAGGTGTCTCGGAGAACATGGTTTTCTTGTTGAGGGCACACTGATAACAGGAAAAGATGCAGTGTCTCAGTCAATACCATACAAATATGTTGTTTATGAGAGCAAAAATAGGACACATGAGTATGAGTTCATATACAAAATGGATAATGTGCACAAAACTACCAACAGATGTTTGTTTGTGAAGCCTGGCCTCCTCAATGAACAAGGTAAATGGAAAACTTGTAAATGGAAAACTCTCATAAATGTAGACATTGAATGCAATATTTTAATAATTGTTAGGAAATTAAATTGTCTTATGTCTCTTGGTAAAAAAAAAAGGAGATTGGCACCAATATGATGACATTATCTGCGCACCGCCATCAAAGAGCATGCTCAAACGCCTTAAAGATACCTTCTGGCCTGAGCAAAGGAAGAGTCTCATTCAAGGCAGAGAGATTGCAGGGAACATAATGCTGGAGACAATATTTGATCTCCTCAGGAGCTGGAATGATACCAATCTGGGAAGCTTTCTGATCCAGCTGAATCAGTTCTTTGAAGTTTATGGGGAACCTTTTGTTTATGAGGAGACACATAGGAAGTGGTACTCTTTAGAATATGGAAAAGATGATGTAAGTTTATTACATTCAGTGGAATGATACACGGTTAAATACACCCAGGTAAGGTTGTGTGGAATTACCTCTGTTTTTCTCATTTGTCTTTTTAGGTGAAGAGGTTGCTAAAGGAGTTCATGCTGAAAAACATGATTCCTCAGTTGCTGAAAAATGGAAATGAAAAGATGCTGTTCATTCAGGATCCCCTGAGGGCAGCTGTAATCATGCTCAGTGTATGTAGAAAGTATGGAATCCGTCTAAATGATGATGAGCTTCATCAGCTCTGCTCCACGCTGTGTCTGCCCAAACTAAGCAAAGACGATTTCCTTTCCTACTGGGCAGATTTTTCAAAGGATGTTTCCATTTTAAAAAAGTAGGTATCTAATATCAATAATACATATATTTAAGATCTACCAAAGGTTAAGTTCTGTTCTTTTGCCTTTGAGAGTAAATCTTTTGCTATAAATAATTATGTTCAGCTCAGATGCTTTACAAAAAGCATTGTTTTTAGTTTTCCAGAAAATTTGGTGTATCTAATAGTCTTGGTGAAAAAATTGGGAATGCCTCGATGGATTCTAGTTCTACCACTCCTTCACCTCCTCAAAGGCACCACAAAGCCATTTGAAGTACCATCTTCAGGAAACATGAAGTATGGCCTTGCCTGGGCAGGTTTGCAAAGCCTTCAAATGGACTCCCCAAACACACCATACATGAACAGTCAATTCAGAAAGTAAGTACAAGTTTGCTTAAATGTAGCTTACATAGATTTTCTCCATTCCAGTTATCTGGAAACAGAAGTCACTTTGCATCCTTTGAAGTCACTTTGCATCCTTTGCTCTTATTTTTTCCCCAGGGCTGTGGTGAAATTGATGAAAAGCCACAATCACTTGATGGAGGTAGATGTGCTTATTGTGAGATCCTGCTTGTTCCTGATGTCAGTTGATGAGCTGATGGAATGTATCACCAACATTAACGTTGAGCTTTTGGACACACTTCATGTTTTCACTGCTAAAGCTCCTCGGGATATTTCCCATAGTAGCTTCCAGGTGAAACGCAAACCATTGAAAATTACACATCCCTTTGTTACAATAAATATCAGTAAATTAATTACTGAATTTCTGTTTCACAGGCAGTGTCTGATATTCTCGCACACATCCAAGAGCAACTAATTGAAGAAAAATACAGGTTGTTTGTTTGCTCTTTTGACTTTAACAGTCACAGATATGATGTAAGATTTACATTATCTGAATTGTTAGTATGCAGTAATTTTAGGCTGATGTTTTATTAACACAGCTGAAACAATGCTGACCCCCTCCTGCCCTGCTCACTACCAGAGGCACAGGGTATCAATAATAAACCTACTAACACCTTGACACTATGCCTTGAACGGCTTTCATAGGCGGGCATGTAAACAGATTATGTCAGTCACACTGTCTCCCACCCAGACATGGTAGCTTGTATTAGCTGGAGTGGTGGCTTGTATGAGTCAAAGCTTAAACTCAGTGCTACAGACTTCAAGCATTGTTTTTTTTTTATCTGAACCTACAGTTATAGCTTTGTAGGAACATTACGTTGCCACTATTTTAGTTTCAAGCCCTGTAGGCTCGTAGGTTTTTGTTAAGACAGCTCCCACCTGTCTTAACAAAAACAAGGGGCCGTCTTTGCTTCACTCTTCTTTTCCTCTCACCATACCAGTGTTTCTTGTACAATGTACAATGATCAATGTAATCTTATTGTCCAGACCCACCGCTTATATTGGCTGGAGGATATAAAAATACTGGTCCAGAAATGTCTTACCCCAGAGCAAAAGTGCTGCATACTCTGTGGTCTTTTATGACTTTCTTCTGTGCAGACCATAAAAGAAAATTTAGAGTTGACAAATTTTTCAAATTATGTCCTTTATTCAATATGTTCTTTTTTTCATCATAGTTGTTTCACTGAGGCCTATAGGAAGGAGTGTTTGGTAGCATCAGTGAAGCTGTTAGAGACAATCTGCAAAGCAGTCAAACCAGCATCATACAGCCAGGACTACACTAATATTCCTGTAGCCTGCATGAATCTGGTTGCATCAGTCTCAGACTTTGTTCATTGTAACAAACAACAGGTACGTTAGGTGAATCATGATAACATTACACTATTTTCAAATACTCTAGGCTTATTAATAATTTTTCTTTAGGAGACTCAAGAAGAGAACAAAGAGCAACATGCAAAACATTTGATATCTCAGGCAATCATCATTATGAGAAACTGGATTAGTCGCTCCTTCAGAGACAGATTGCTCAAAAAGCCCTTGACATCCTTGTACCAAGTTGAGGCCACAATGGAGATTGAAGTGAGAAGCTTTGTTTTTTTTTAAATTTATCTATCCGTTTTATACCACTCAAAATATTAAACAAAATACACAGAAAGTTGTGGTAAGTGGTACCATTAAATTTTTTATTTTCTACAGATGTGGAACAACATACTTGCAATCCACTTCAAAGATGAAGATCTCACAAAAGAGTGGAAAGAGAAGTTCACGATGGATTTTGAGGGCAAGTACAACCAGGTATGTACCGGATGTTTAACAAAATTTGCTGTGTTTTTTGTTTTTGCTTATGCTCTAAAATGTTTAATGAATTTCACATTTTTGTGGCTCAAGGAATCTGCTTTGGATCAAATTGAATTCTACTGCACAAAGATAGAAGAACTCACTGGTTCCCATCCACATGTTTCTGCTAGTATTGAGAAGTGTGCTCTTGAGGCTGTTACATCTCTGTGCCAGGTATGAAACCGTTGCATTCATTGTTAAAATGTATAAATTGGCAGAATTTATAACACTCTCTATCACAGTATATACACTGTCCTTTATCCAGATATGAGAGGTTTATTTCTGCAAGCTACAGGTTCACTTCACTTATCTTAAATATGCACAATTATTTAAGCTATTTTATCTCTCATACAGACCAAATCAGAGGGTAGACTGTTTGAGAGGCTGAAGATAAGCTGGAAATTTGGGAAACTCATCTCAGCCATCATCCAGAAATCATGGCCAAGGGACCGTCAAGGAAACTATGAGGAAGATGAAGAAGTGGTTCTTCGACACCTCCTCTCCTGGACAGCTGCTAAAAGCGTTTTTCAACTACATGGTAGGAAAAAGAGATTAAATTGAATACTTCACATTGTCATAATCTAAAAAACCCTCCACCAGTAGATGGTTTATAAAAAACTGACCTACTATTTCTGCCATTGCAGGTGCAGAAGAACAGCTGATTGAGAGGCTCTCACAAGATGCCAGGGACAGATTTGCCATTGCCATTTCGTCCTTCACAGACATCACCAATCAAATGGTTCACGGGGGCATAAAAATCAACCTGCTCAATATCATTCTTGAGAGAAGAGATGCTTTCTTAGAACTGCTGAAAATTGGTAAAAACAGTGTGATTGTTGGTAAATTTACCAAAGTAATTTGCTCTGCATTTAATGAAAAGTTACCCCTGACCATGTGTAGAAAATATATGGACCTTTTTAGATTTTGCGTTATATCTTATTAACAGATTGCCTCTCTGAGAATGAACAGTACAAAAATAATGCCAAAATGAGGAGACTGTTGCAGTGCAGGGAAGATGAAGTGAAAGCTGTGTACCATGAGAAGGAACTTGTGGATGTTTTCTTAACAATGAGCTACAAGCTTGAGGAACATATGACAGGTGTGGTGATTGTTTATGGCTAATGGTCAATTTGGTGTGATCTTAATATTGTCACCAACGTAAAACCTGCTTTTCTTTTCAGTTGATGTCGCCAACATTGAAAGGACACAGGAGGTCAACGTTGAAATCATGCCCCTGAATCATTTTATGGAGGTTCATCAGTTTGATCAACTGCCCTCTGAGATGGCTGGTGTTGTCACCTACTTCAGTCTGGATGACGAAATTAGACAAATGGCAGAGTCCCTACTCACCTTCAGGGACAGTTATATTTTCAAAGTGTGTTGGGAGAAACAAGCCAAATTTTTTGCCACTGAAGAATTTGAAGACGATGATGATCCTAATGAACAGAAAATAGCGAATGTTATGGCAACACCAAAAATGATACATGATGAAATTTTTGTGCCTTGCTATTCTGATTACAAAGGCATCTACACTCGTCTGAGGAATGGCAGTATAAGACTTGAAGAAGTCAACCAACTCATGGGAGCATACAAGGGCAAATACTTAGAGCTTGCACAAGACCTGGACATCATGTGCAGAATTGATAAATCAACTGACAAACAGTGGATCCACAACAGGGTTCAACAGATTGAGCAATATCATGAGCTTCATCTAGCTGTGGCTTCAGCCCAAATCATCATGATGGTGAAAGAGACGCTTCGTCTTCAAGGGGACTTCAGGGTTCTTGAGACTTTAACAAAAGTAGTAAGTGGCCATGTTTGAACGTTGTATATCACAAAACTTCTGACTTTTACAGGCTAATAATGTCCCTCAGGAAACCTTGTGTAGTACACTACATGTTACATTTTATTTTAGCGTGTGTATAAATAATGGCGTAGAAAGATAAGTTTGATGTTGAGCCAAAATGCATAAAATTATCTGAGTGCTTTATTTTAGAAACAACGCTGACTCATCAATGATGTTGTTGAGTCAGTCCAAGTTATTCAGAGGAATTTTGACTTTTCCTCTTTCAGAGTCAAGCAGGCTTTCAGACAGAGCAGCTCAGTCGTATTGACAATGACTTGATGCAGACAAAAAAGGTATTGGTGGACATCACTGAGCCCCGCAGATTGTGCCTACATGAGCTAGCACTCAGAGGACATTTTGTAAAATGGGTTAAAGATGCTCTTGAAGGTAAGAATAGTTATTGTGTTATTGTAGTTACAACACCGAAAGTAACTAATGATCATTAAGTTTTTACAATTTATTTTTCTTTACTTATTCTTCAGATATCAATGAGTTAAAAGTGTTTGTTGACTTGGCTTCCATCTCTGCGGGAGAGAATGACATGGATGTAGATCGGGTAGCTTGCTTCCATGATGCTGTCCTTGGCTACTCTCCAATGCTTTATGAGCTCAAACCAGACTCTGGTTTTCCTGTATTCAAAGAGGTGCTGCAGAAGCTCTGGAGAGCTTTGGAGAATGATAACAACCTACCGAAAAAATTGGTAAGTCGAATCCTAGTACTTTACAGTAATGCCATAAAACTCTTAATAACTTTAAAATAAACCACATATATGAGATTGAGCAATTTACTATATCTGAAACACATTAAAGAGTTAAACAGTAAACTAACTATAATCATTCATCATATGTTGGTATCATGGTATATTGTTATGGCACTTGACACAACACAATGACTACTGCTGTTTTACAGCGGGACAGTGCTCGACATTTGGAATGGCTGAGGACTGTGAAGGACAGTCATGGGTCAGTGGAGCTGTCATCTCTCTCGTTAGCATCAGCAATCAACAACAAGGGTGTCTATGTGATCAGTGCACAAAATGTCAAAATGGTAAATAACTAAAGCAGTGTTTATTGCATCCCTTTGGCAATGCAGCACAGATGGTGACACTGAGAGGAAAGTTCTTATACAATTTTGGACGAGAGTGTATTTATGTTTTTTTTCCAATCTAGTTAAGTCTTGACACCGCTGTGAAATTGCAAATTGCTGAAGAGCATGATGAGGGTCAAGACATGCGCTGGTTTTCCCTGGAAGACCTGCGGGAGCTGCAGAATAAACTCATGCTGATGTCTGGAAAAGGGGATCAAGGAAAGAATGATGTTGATCATTTTGCAGAGGTATAATGAAAAGTTGTGTTTTCATTTGATTAGTAGAGGTTATTTTGTTTATCGAAGAATGCTTTTAGTACTTATAATACTACTGATAATGACATTATTTTGTACTTTGGACTGCATCAAGCTGTAGTTTTTTTGTTTGTTTGTTTTCCAGGTTTTTGCCAGTGTTCAGAGACTAGCAGAAGCATTTATAGCCCTCCATGCTGCAGGGAATCCCCTGTTCAGAAACTGGGAAGCCCAAATCAACTGCTGTTTAAGCAACAGTGTACCCAGCATTACAATGGACTTCAACCTGGGCAGTGTTCTCAGTACTGTCATTGTAGATGGCAGCCTAGAGGAGCAGCTTCCTGAGCTATGCAGGAAAATGGAGAAATGCCTCGACTACTGGATGGATTTTGTAGACAAGCAACGATCTCAATATTACTATCTTAACTACTACACAGCAGAACAGATTGTTTACCTGTGCAGCAAGCTAACTCAGCAAAATGTGACCAATGTGGAGGACCAGGTCCTAATGATGCTTTCCTTTATCAAGCAGAATTGCACAGCCTCAGACTTGAGGCAAGTATGGCATGCGCTTCAATATGAAATCCTCACAAAACCACAAGAACAAAATCAGGACATTGAGTTTCAGACTTTTGTTGTAGTGCCAAATGAGCCAGATGACTCTGAGTTCCCCACCGACCTGGATAACCTGCCAAGTCTTGTGGAACACACAATCGCAATCCAAAAATTTGATCTTGTATGGAATACATACATGAAAGACATGAAGAATTTTCTCCCACACATTCTTGATATGAAGAGTTTGGGGCGACTGTTGGAAATTCTAGCTAACAGAACGGTTGAGAGTGAAGAAGACATTTCTTATGAATACACTGGGAATTTCATAGTAAGGCAGCTGGCTAAAGGATTGGTCACTGGAAGTCCAAACCTCATCATTTGCCCACAGGATGAGGTCCTGACATCTTGCATCTCCATTTACATGAATAGTAAAGGGGAGACTCTTCCCACCTATGATGAAGTGCTTCTTTGCAACTCCTCAACTCCATATGAACAGGTGGAGCTATTCCTCAGACGTTGTCTTAGCACAGGCTACAAAGGACAGAAAATATACTCACTCCTGTATGGAGATCTGTTGGCCTATGATGTGAGCTCTAAACTTGAAAACTTTTTTCAACGAATGAAAATGCAGAGCAGGAAAGATTATAGACTTGTGATCATCTGCAGCTCAGAAAGAGAGCATGCCTACCTTCCATCAGCCTTCAGCCAGTACAGATTGCACATGATTCCCCAAGAGCCAATGACAAGAATCCAAAGTTACCTCTGTAAACACTATACTGTCCCAGCAAATCAGTGTAGTGCTGCAGCTGCATTCAAAGATAGACTGTGCGTTGGTGTTATTTCATCCAAAAGAGCTGGTGTTGGTGCGTATGCATTTTTATACATACATCTGCTATTCCTGCTTTTGCTTCATTGTGTTCTGTACATCTTAATACCAATTTGAATCTTTTTGTTTAAATTCCAGGTAAATCTCTCTTCATCAAGAGGCTGTATGCAAAACTGAAGAACTCAACCAGAAAACCATCTATGTTGAAATGCATTCGCTTGATTGAACCTAAAGTAGATGAGAATGTTGTCCTTCAGTCACTGTTGGACACCCCCAAGAATAAAGAACTCACAGTGTTTCATTTTGATGTCACATCTTCGGTAATAATGATTTTAATGTTAATGTAAATGTAAATGTAATGTAAATGTTAATGGTTTGTGTCTTTGGTTTGTGAAAAGGTGCAGAAAGGCCTCCATGAGTTTCTTTTCAAACTGCTGATTCTGCGCTACTTAATGGATTCTGAGGGAAAGATGTGGAAGTGCAGTGACAAGCAGCTGTATGTCATTGAGTGTTTAGAACCTTCGGTCAAATCAAGCAGAAATACTTCTCGGCAGGTGTGAGTTCTTATGAGTTTTGGCACAAACAACCCATTTTGAACTGTTATTGATATTAACGTGTATTTTCATCTGTTTTATTTGTAGGCTGTGCCAAACAGCCCATTCATGGACGTGTTCCCTAATATTTACTGTCGTCCACCCAAAGAGGTTCTTATGCTAGAGATGAGGAAACAAGAAGATCCTACCACTGTGAGCGCAGATGAGCCATTAATGGATGATGAAGAATTCAGGAGTGCAGCATTTCAGCGGCCATATCAGTATCTCACAAGATTTTATAACCACATTAATCTTGATGTATTCACATACAAAGGTGTTGAAGGGTCACATGTAGAATGCCTTCAGATGCTTCTCATGTACTGTGGTATCATGGACCCATCCTGGGCAGAGCTGAGAAATTTTGCATGGTTTCTTAACCTTCAGCTGCAAGACTGCGAGACATCGGTTTTTTGCGATGCCACTTTCACTGGAGACACGCTAACTGGATTCAAAACATTTGTTGTGGACTTCATGATTCTAATGGCAAAGGACTTTGCCACTCCATCACTTAGTATCTCTGACCAGAGTCCTGGCAGGCTGCAGATTGACCTAACCGGTCTCAGAGATGAAGACTTGGCTCCATTTCTGATTAGAAAGAGATGGGAAACAGAGCCACATCCATACATTTTTTTCAATGATGACCATGTGTCCATGACTTTCATAGGTTTCCATCTTCAGCCCAATGAAAAAAATTCTGTCGATGCAATTGAGCCTACCACTGGAAGAGTGATAAAAAATAATGTTATGACAAAGGCATTGTATGAAGGCCTGAAATTACAGAGGGTACCCTTCAACATTGACTTTGATCACCTGCCAAGAGGGGAGAAAATAGAGCGTATCTGCAATGTTCTTGGCATTCAATGGCCTCTTGACCCAGATGAAACATATGAACTTACAACAGACAACATACTGAAGATGCTGGCAATCCATATGCGATTCAGGTGTGGCATCCCAGTCATTATCATGGGTGAAACAGGCTGTGGTAAAACAAGGCTAATCAAATTCCTCTGTGAGCTGCGAAGGAGTGGAGTGGCATCTGAAAACATGAAACTGGTCAAGGTGCATGGTGGGACAACCTCAGAGATGATTTACACCAAAGTCCGAGAAGCAGAATATATGGCATCTGTCAACAAGCAGCACTATGGATTTGACTCTGTTCTCTTTTTTGATGAGGCCAACACTACAGAGGCAGTCAGCAGTATTAAGGAGGTCCTCTGTGACAAGACAGTGAAGGGAGAAAGTTTGACCCCAAACTGCGGATTGCAGATTATTGCAGCATGCAACCCTTACCGAAAACACACAGATGAGATGATTCAGAGATTAGAATCTGCTGGTCTTGGCTACAGAGTTCGAGCTGAAGAGACTGATGAAAAGCTTGGATCCATCCCTCTTCGTCAGTTAGTGTATAGAGTTCAAGCATTGCCACCAAGCATGATCCCTTTGGTTTGGGACTTTGGTCAGTTGAATGATCAAACAGAAAAAATTTACATCCATCAGATTGTGCAAAGAGTGGTTGAAAATGAAGCAATCTGTCAAAGTTACATCCCGTGGATTACTAATGTTCTTTCAGCCTCACAGAAGTTCATGAGGACAAGAAAGGATGAATGTAGCTTTGTCAGCCTGAGAGATGTTGAACGCTGCATGCAGGCATTTGTTTGGTTCTATGACAACCATATTATGCTTTTTGCAGAGCTTGACGAATTTGAGAGTACACAGATGTCTGATAGAAATGAAAGGCACCAGAGACAGAATGAAGTCAGAGAGCCAGTTTTCTGGTCACTAGTCATGTCTATTGGAGTGTGCTACCATGCCTGCCTGACAGATAAAGACAAATACAGACAGAAAATCAGCAAACACCTGCCATCACCATACAGTCCAGGAAGGGTATTGCAGGAAATTTCACTCATGCAAGATCTTCTCCTAAGTGGTGTACCAATGGGGGATACTATTGCAAGGAACAATGCTCTTAAGGAGAATGTTTTCATGATGGTTCTCTGCATTGAACTAAGAATCCCTCTCTTCTTAGTTGGAAAACCTGGAAGTTCAAAATCTTTGTCTAAAACTCTAGTGGCAGATGCAATGCAGGGCCAAGCTGCTCATTCTGACCTCTATAAGAAGTTGAAACAGATCCACTTGGTATCGTTTCAGTGCAGCCCTCACTCAACACCAGAAGGCATCATTAATACATTCAAGCAATGTGGACGCTTTCAGGAAGGAAAGAATTTGGATGAATACATTTCAGTTGTGGTTCTTGATGAGATTGGCCTGGCCGAGGACTCTCCAAAGATGCCGCTGAAAACACTTCACCCACTGCTAGAAGAGGGCTGCATTGATGATGAGCCACTACCACACAAAAAGGTTGGCTTCATTGGTATCTCCAACTGGGCTTTAGACCCTGCAAAGATGAACAGAGGGATCTTTGTCTCTCGTGGTGACCCTGATGAGAGGGAACTTATAGAAAGTGCTAAAGGCATATGTTCATCTGATGCAATGGTTTTGGAAAAGGTCAGGGATTTCTTCCAGCCCTTTGCAAGATCCTACTTGAACATCTGCCGTAAGCAAGGCAAAGGCTTCTTCGGATTACGTGACTATTACAGCTTGATCAAGATGATTTTTGCAGTTGCCAAGGCTTCTCAGCGGAAGCCCACACCAGAGGAAACAGTGAAGGCAGTATTGCGAAATTTCAGTGGCAAGGATGAAGTAGATGCAGTCACTGTGTTTATCAAAAGACTCCAGATTTCACCCAACCTGGAGAACCTCAGTGCCATTGAGTTTGTGAGAGAAAACATGCATTCAGTTGGACAGGAAGAAGAGTGTCGTTACTTGCTGGTGCTAACAAAAAATTATGCAGCCCTACAAATCCTACAGCAAACCTTCTTTTCAGAAAGTGTTCAGCCAGAAATAATTTTTGGATCCAGTTTCCCAAAAGACCAAGAATATACCCAAATCTGTCGCAATATCAACAGAGTAAAGATCTGTATGGAGACAGGTCAAACAGTTGTGCTTCTAAATTTGCAGAACCTCTATGAAAGTCTGTATGATGCTCTCAACCAATACTATGTCTGCTTGGGAGGACAGAAATATGTTGACCTTGGACTTGGAACCCACCGTGTAAAATGCAGGGTGCACAAAGACTTTCGCTTAATTGTCATTGAGGAAAGAGAGATTGTGTACAAACAGTTCCCAATACCTCTCATCAACAGACTGGAGAAACACTACCTGGACATCCACACCGTCCTCAAAGCTGAGCAGAAGAGGATGGTGGAAGAGTTAGAGAGATGGGTGAGTGTTTTTGTGTCTCTCAGGAGTCAAAATGTAGCAACGACTCCTACATACAAGTATCAGCCCCCAGATGTCTTCATCGGCTACCACTTGGACACATGTGCTACTGTGGTTCTTCAAGCCATGGAAAAGCAGGACGAAAGTATGGAAATCTCAGATCCTGAAAGGCGAATACTGGATGAAAGTAAACTCATATTGCTCAGATGTGCCACACCAGACTCAGTGGTGCGTTTGGACTGCACAGGCCTTCCCAAAGTAGAGAGTGAACATCTGGCTAGAGTCTATTTTGAAGAGCAGAATAGCAGCTGTTTGGCAGACTACATCCTTGCTCAGACAAGGCAGGAAGTCCATAGCTACTCCTCATTCACAGAGGTAACTCTTGAATTTGTAACACTATGAGTTTAAGTTAAGCAGTTTTATGTCTTCATAAGGTATTGCTAATTTCAATTTAAATCTGTAGGTGACGACATTCTCCAGACTTCTGACGACGTCTGACTTGGAACCACTGGAACAAATGTTTCAAAGTATTGAGCTGCTATCACTCCAGCAGTTTGACACAGAGCACTCCTTCCTGAAGAAGATCAGGTTTGTTGATTTTTAGGGGAATGTACAATATAACTTTGAACTCTATGGCTTCTTGGCTCATTATTTCTAAAAGTATTGGTATTATCAGGAGTACCATTCACAAGAGCAAATCCCCATTTTCTTGTAGGAATTTCCTTACTTCTGACAAGGGAGGTAGTAGCATTGGACCCTGCATCAAGATTCTCATCATTCAGTGTGATTTTGATGAAGCCTCTCAGAGTGCCAATCTCATTGCTTCTGCAAAGTAGGTCAAATGTTGTGTATGCACCAAGTTGCTCTTTTGAAAATTTTATTGATATTAATTTTGTTTTTAACTCTAAGGTATTCCTCCATAAATGAAATAAGCAAAATAACTCAAGAGGGCACAGGAAGTAAGGTGTTGTTCTACTTTATCACAAGACTGCCAAGAATGGAAGGAGGAACTTCTTATGTTGGCTTTCATGGAGGTGTCGATATTAAAACCGTTTTTTTTTTTTTTCTAATTTTTTTTTTTTTTTTTTACAATTTTATCACATTGTTGAAGAATAGAAGATAATTGAGACACATTGATGCACACAGGTCCCTGGAGATCAGTTCACATTGATGACCTCAGACGGTCAAAAGACATTGTTTCTGACATCAAAGCCTTACAAAACATGACAATCAGTCAAATGTTTGAAACAAAGATAAGTCACCCTGACAGTAAGTGGTTTATTAATAATTGATTGCAAATAAAATATGATCTCATTACTTTATGTTATCTTCATCTTTAAAATCCTGAAATATCTTTTGCACAGCTATGGAGGATAATGATATCTACACGCTGAATGAGCTGGAGGAAATGGAGTTGGAGGAAAGTGTGAGTGCATATATTTTGAACATTTGTTATTGTGAGATAAGCAAATATACACTACACATTTTCCTTAAACTGAAAGTGTAACTTTTAAAATTTTGGACATAGAGCTTGTTCATCAATTTTATGAAATGACCTAAAAACCAGGACATGTAATTCCTTTCACCAATGATGCTATGTCATGTCGTGTTTTGGTGCCATTGATGAGTCTGATTTTAACCTGTGAGTCATTCTGCTGCAGGGTTGGGACATTGTTTTGGACACAACAGCAGTGTTGAGGAGCTGTGTGCAGAGTGCAGTGGGCATGCTAAGGGACCAAGTAGAAAGTGGCCTGCGTAGTACTCAGAGAGTTGAGATCCTACTGACACTCCTCAATGACAGCAACAAAGTAAATGGTATGTATAATTACAGTTTCAGTAGAAAACTATTATTCTTGCAATATTTGTGTTGCTCATAATCTAATTTTTGATAGGTGAATTTCTACAGTCTATGAAAAGGCATCTTCACTCATTGCTGTCGAATTATGATGGTAACAACCTCTCATCCATAAAAAGCAACTGGGTCCTTAAGGAGGCCTCAAATATTGATGCCTTGCAAGAAGGAGGCACCTTTAGGTTAGGACTTTTTCTGCAAAATACAAAATTTTGTTAACTTATATGAATTGATTATTACCCTTTTGAGCAGCACTATTTTAATGAGTTTTTTCTGGGTTTTTGACAGGCACACTTTATGGAAGCGTATTCAGGCTGTAGTCACCCCCCTCTTAGCACAGTTGATTTCGGTCATTGATCGTGACCAAAACTTGGATATCCTGCTTGATGATAACTGTGGCGAATCTGTTAAAAGGCTGTGGTTGGACGTCTTTGGCAATGATAAGCTTCTGGAAATTCCCCACCTAACAATGGAAAACAAGTAAGTGTTAGTAACAAGTTTATAAAGGATACCAGATACCCTTTACTAATAAAATTTAACATTGAGTTTTGTTTGCAGATACATTTATATTTATGTAAATTTATTTTTTCTTCACACAGCTCTGATTCAAGAACAATCCTTGTTCAAAACTACATTGCCCAAGACAAGAACTTGAGCTGCAGCATGCCATTCAGTTGGAGGATCAAGGACTACCTTGAGGAACTCTGGGTTCATTTGCTTCAGCATGAAGGTAACTGATTTTGAGGTGCACTCTATAATTAATATACTTGCAATTCTGCCGTTTTTTTACTCTCTAATAAAATTCATTTCTCTGCTAGGCCAAACTCAAAAAGAGTTTTTTGAGTTGTTTTGGAAGACGCCCCTCGGACGGTACATTGCCAAAGCAGACTCTGAGATGCAAACAGAGTTTTTTCAACGTTACCTTCAAGATTTCATTTCCATGACTATGACTATGACTTGTCAGGAAGATCTACAGGTAGTTTTTCTGTAATGCTTATTTACTTTGTGTTATGACAGCACATTTGTCTTGTGAATATGCATTTATTGATGCACATTATCTGCTCTTTTAGCTCCTGTGTGCTGCCTTAAATAGTTGTGTCAATGAGCTGCAGCTGAAGCTCAGTGACACTGAAACAGTGACATCCCTTCCATGGGTCCATGCTGCTTATCATAAGTTTAAAAACCGGCTGCAGAACCTCTCAAGAATGATCTGCATTGAGCCCCAAGTGACCCATGATCTCTTGCAGAATCCTCACGCCAAAGATGGGGTTGAACTGGTGAGTCAATGACTGTTATTTGAAATCATGCCTTTTTTCCCTTCTATTTTTGTTTTCAATTTGGCAGGGCATTTTTAAGTTAAATATAAGTTAAATGTAATGTGTACATGCAAATTGATTTTTCTTCTTGTCTTCAAGGTACTCGATGTGTTTGCTGCTTTTGCATGTGTAGAGCACCTTGAACCTAGAGTCCTAAACACAGATGCCCAAAGGCAAGCCTGGCTCAGGCGGGTCAAAAAACTCAAGGTCCCCATTGAATTAATTTGCGCAGAGGACAACTTCCGAGATTATGGAGAAAGAAGCAAGGCCATTGCATGTAGAGTCCAGTAAGTGCAATTTTCCAGACTACAGATTTAATTAAATACACAGAGGCTGTGGTTTTAAGTACATTTTTAGATACTAGGACCTGTATAGATTGTGCTTGTTATTTGTTTCATGTTTCCTTTTTTTAGAGCTAGATGGTATCGGATATTTTCTCTGTCTCTGTTTGTTGAGCACATGTTTGACAAGGAGGACGTTGACAATAAGCTTACACCTCTAGTTTTGGAGCACACAAAAAAACTCGGCCAGGTTGGTTCTTTGTATTGTACCTGAATTGTCTTGCGAATAAGTTCATGAATTTCCATAAAACTGTATCCACAATGACATAAATAATTCTTCCATCCATAAATAAGTATTTTGCCTCTGCTCTCCTCTAAAGATTTTGGAGAGAAATTCAGACCTCAAAACTCAGCAGTCATTTGAGGCAGTTATCCGTTTGCTAAAAAGCTGCAAAGATGAAGTTGTTGAACGCATCTTCAGGTAAAAAATTTATTTTTTATTTTATGCATTTTACAAGCATCTCTTTATTTGTACTTTGTTTTCATTAACTGTTTATGTTTTATTTAGGTTTGGTCTTAAAATGTGCCCAGTGTGTATGGGAGACCCAAATGATCCACTCTGCCTCCCCTGTGAACACATCTATTGTGTAGCCTGTATCAAGCAGTGGTTGGTCCCAGGTCAAATGTACTGTCCCCTTTGTATGCAACCAGTTGATGATGACTTCCCCATGGTTTCTTCAGATGCCATGAGGTTGGTCATTTAGACAATAAAAATATATTTCCACATATGTACAAATAGTTTTCATATTATCACTTCCTTGGTAGGCTCCAGAAAACCTCCTGCTCTGTAAATATGTCATGCATTATTTCACATTTTGTGCTGTGTAGGCTTCTCATCAACCAACATGCTCAGTTCCGGAAACAGTGCAACACCTTCTTCATAGACCTGGTGTCCACTGTGTGCTTCAGGGACAACTCTCCTCCCTCTTCAGCTGTCATTCTAAATTTGCTGTCCTTTCTTATGGTGGAGGCAAACACAGTTCCCATTCTCAAAGGTAGGTCACTCTTGTGTGTGTACACTCAAGCATGTATCTGCAAATCCCATCAGTTCTGAATATCATTCTTTTGTTTTTTTTGCCAGTGAATCAACAAATTCTCACAAAGGTGCTCTCTCCTTTTGATGAGTCTGTGGATAAAAATCCAGTGGTTCGATCAGTAGTGCTTAAACTCCTGCTAAAATACAGGTGGGTTTATGTGGTTGCACATTTGGCACATATAACGTTTCTTTTATTTATTTATTTGTTTTGGTTTTTAATGAGTCTTTTTGAGTCTTTTTTTCTTCTTTCTGTAGCTTTGATGAGGTCAAATGTTACCTGCAGCAGCATCTAATGGCAATTGAACAGAGCCAAATATTGGAGGGGACAGACAAAACTGAGCTTTACTGCTTGTACATTAACTGCCTGGAGGTACACAGTGATTCAAAATTTTCACGTGTTGAAATGCAACTTGTTTTCACTGGACAAATTTACTTAATCAAATTTTGATACTTTTAGGATTCCATGTTCGAGAGGTTGCAATTCAGGTCCATTGCAGACCAGCAGGTGTGTCTGCAAAAAGAAAGTGCTTTTCTGACTGACTACCTGCAGTCACATGCTCATTCTGCAGAAACAGCCACTGTGGAATATCTTCAGCAGGTGGCCAGAGTGCGTATGGACCTGGATATGGCTGCTAGCCTCATTGTGGAAAATTTGAAATCTGCTGGTGTGTAACTGAGATAAAATTGTATTTTTTTTGTATAAACTTGTCATGCGACTAGTCATATTAATGTTTTCATTGAATGTGTTTACATGTTATCCCTCATTTTAATCTTAAATTAGAGTCAAGGAAAGGTGATCAAAGTGGAACCATAGCCTTCCTGACCAGTGTGGTGAATTTGAGTAAGCACAGTGGAAATGACTGGTATCGTGTTTACTTGATCCGTAAGATCTGCAGCCAACATGGAGTGGAGTTTGTCTTGAAACTCCTCTCACTTAATAAAATGGACTGGCTATTCCCTGAAGAAGCTCTGCAAAAGGTTAACTTGTGTTATTGTCCAAATGAAAGTGAGGTTATTTTCTAAATCCAGAATTAGCAGTAATTAAATATTGTGGTTCAATTTAAATTTCACCCAGAATCAAGAAACAACTGCAATAGACCAGTATCTTGTATGTGGAGAAGACTACAAAGCTATCAGAAATGCTGTTGCAAAGGCAGTGATTGAAGGCAAAATGGATGGACTGGATGAGACTTGTGAGGTAACTTTACATAATATCCTTTTTGCAATTCATCTTCATAAAACAGGGTTATAAAAATCTGCATTTGCATTGCATGTTTATAACGATATGTTGCTTATACAGAGATGCAGATGCTTACCACAGAGGAAAACAGTTTATCTCCTGTTGGCGCTGTACAGAGAAGTCACCACTCTTTACAGAGAAGCCAATGTTAGATTCCATCCGACGCTCGAGGTAGGTCTCTACACTGAGATGCATTTGATTTGATTGCTTTTTTCAACTTCTTCAACACTTACAGAGCAGAGTTAAGAATAGAAATCAACCACACAGTCAACTACCTCATGTTGCGCATCAGTGTGCATAATTCACACCCGGGTAGGTGAAATATAAGCAAAGTAATAAAGTATATACTCAAATAAATGGCCGAGTAAAATCTTTTCACAAGTCAGAGTCCTTCTGAGTCCTTGTGCAGTCAGTGGTTGAGAGCTAGTCACTGGTGCTCAAGTACAGATAGAGTCACGAGTTCTGGAAATCAGCAACACTGGCAAATGCAACTCAAAATTATTTTCACATATCCTGTACTTCTTATTACCATTGTTAAATTCTGCAAACAGTGCTACTGTTCCTTAATGCTTTATTAAAGGTACACAAACTGACAGTTGAATTATATCCTTTTTTACAACAGCTGTTAAAAGCCCTGACGACCTATGTTGAGACCTCCAAATTCCTTGGCAGCTCAGTGGTGAAGCCCTTTGCCATGGCTCTATTGACCAACCAACTTGGTCTGTTGACTGTTTGTCCTGGGGCTTCTGGTGCCCAGTGTTTGTTGTGGGACTTAACTGTTCACCTGACTGCTGTCTTACTCTGTGGGAACCAAAGGATCTTAGCTCCCCTACAGCAACTTGCTCAGGCACCTGTGAACATGCAGGTATGTACACTACCAGAGAAAATTTGGACACAGTTTCTCATTGAGCTCAATGAGAAAGTGTGTCCAAACTTTTGATTGGTAGCGTATAATGTAAGCTGCTCTCAGTATTACTGACTTTTCCCTCTATGAAGGAACTGACTTTCTGTGCATGATTCTTACAGGCTGCCTTCTTGCCCACCATGCCTGAGGACATGTTAGCAGTGGCTCAACAAGCATTGGGACAATTGCAGTGGTACTGTAAGTAATAATAAACAGAATTATACTGTTCTAAATATGAAATATACCAGATGCTATAGAGTTATTAATGCTCAATGATTGCATTTTTGATTTCATAGATTGTCCAAATGGTCACCCCTGCACCATTGGAGAGGTGTGTTGTGTACAGACCAAATTACAAGTTTGTTATTGTATCTCCTGCTGTAGTATTCTTTTTATATTCTTAATTATTTGTCTTGCTTCCTTTTTTAGTGTGGCCAGCCCATGCAAACAAGTCATTGTTTAGACTGTGGAGTTGTGATTGGAGGAAACAACCACATCCCTGTGCCTGGATTTCAGGTTGCCCAAGGACGGTAAGTAGCCTAAGCTGACAATTGAAGAAGGAAAATAAATAAATAAAATGAATAAAGAACACTGTAAATTATTGCATATTTTAATCGTTGTTTATTTTTTCTTTCGGCAGAGGTGACCGTACCCAGACAGGCCACATCCTTGGGGACCCAAGTCGTAGGGGCAGTCCAGATATGCTGGACACAAAGAGTATTTCCCCTTTTCCTTTCAGCATTGTGCGCATGCTCACTCACATGGCCATGCTGTTAGGTGCCTGCAAACAACCACAGGTAGCCTGGATAAAATAATAAACATAGCTTAATTTAGGATCATTTCCCCAATGCAGTATCTACTTGAGTGTTTAGAGGAGTCATTAAAATTATGTTCACTTGCATGTCTGCAATATAAATCTCCTCAATGATGTGATATTACACTACTGATATCATGCTTTTGGCATTAAAATATGAGAAATGCCATCTGTCATCTGGTTTGTTTGCTTTTCTAGTCTATCTCTGCCATCATCAAGCCTCCAGTTCCTGACTCCGGAGCTTTTCTACTTGCTCACTTACAAGAAGACATAAGACAGTCAATTAGATCTCTGGGCAAAGGGACAGACGACACAGTCAGCACTATTCACCTACTCATCAGTAGCCTACTGGAGCCTCATCAGCAACAAACATGTAAATAACAGCTTAAACTAAACATGAATCTGAATTGTGTATACTATGTTGTCCCGTTTTTTTTTACTTGCTGTTAAGTTGCATCTGACCCATTTACTGTATTAGTTTCCACTGTTAAACCTAGCTGATCTGCTTTCAGGGCCTGTTCCTTATGATAATCAACTCTCCACAAAAGAGGCTAGAAATGGATGGGAGATGGAAGTGAGCAATACTATCATCATACCTCAACTGAAGGTAGAAATCCATTTTATATTTGTTTAGAATGGGATTAAAAAGCATACGTATATTAATTTTTTTTTTTTTTTCAGAAATCTGCATGCAATATGTTATTTTTTTCTGCCATCTCCTCCTCCTCAGCATTTAGATAGAAGGCTAAAGGAAGTGAACACATTCATCCGGTCTGACTCTCGCATCTCTGCCAATCCAATCATGAAACTTGTGTTTGGCAATCCCTGTCTTTTCTTGGCTTCACTTCCTCAAAATTCTCTGATCCATGGTTCTGCTGTGTGGAACTGCAGGGAGAAAGTTTCTCTGCTCACCCTGTCTCACATTGTAGAGCAGAACGGTGGCAAAGACACACTGCCTGTACTCTGGAGATTTCTGCATAAAGTAAGAAAACATTGACTTAAATCAAGTCCATAATTTTCTACAGATTTTGTTTTATAAAAGATGCACAAAAAGGTACTGCCTGATGAAAGAGTTAATTTTGTGTAACATTGCACAACATTTTAGAACTTGGAATGCTTACGTTAAATCAAGCAACCTAGATTTCTGTGGCTTCAAATTTTTTTTTGTTTGGGATAATCGATTATCTCTGTATTTTTCTTGATTTTACTCAGGAAGCAGAGCTTCGGCTGGTGAGGAACCTTCCAGACATCCTCACACTGCAAAGGGATCTGGTCAAGAAGTTTCAGAACATCACTGAGCTGTCTTTTGGGACCATTGCTGAATTCCTCCACAGTCAGAAAGCTGGTAATGAAATAAATTATGTGTACAAGTGGCTCTCAGCTTTTTCTACTTAATGACTCATTTACACAAGAGATTCTTGTAAATAAAGTTCTGTGCAACTCCTAATTACCTCAAAATAGTAACCTTTTATACACAGGAAAGCTCTTCATGTAAACAAAGTTTTAATATTTTAGTATTTTACCATCTTTTGAGCCAGTGCAGTGCATGTGTGCAGAGTTTGTGTGTTAACATTTTGAAGGATTTTTACTTTTTCTTGATGTACAGTTAAGCTGAAAACCTGGTATGAAAAATATATTAAAATCTTCCTGACAACCTGGAATCAGCTCAGAGTGTCCTTGGCAACCAATGGTAAACACAAATATCAACAAAAATACATTTTAATAAACCAACACTGGTCTGCTCAACTCTGTGATGTACCGAAACTTGGATTAAACTGTTGTTTTTCAGGTGAGATTAAAATCCCTGCTGAGTTCTCCGAAAAGGACCTGCACCTAAACAGTGATTTTAAAGTACTGTTGCCACGGCGACAAGGCCCGGGTCTGTGCTCTACTGCACTAGTCAGCTACCTCATCGCCTTACACAATGATCTGGTGCACTGTGTGGATAAACACACTGGAGAGGAGACCAGGTGGGGGTGCTCATGCCACATTTTTTCTCATGTGTTCATGTTTCACTGTGAGAATACAGCTTGTGAAATGAGTCCTCAGTACCTCTTTCCCATTGCTAAAGGATTGCTTAAAGGATATTAAGTTAACATTTTTTTAACCATTTCACAGATAGAAAGTTATTTTATGTTTGTAACTGTGCTGGTAATAATTAGGAGGTCCTCCCTCTCTTCACTCAACTGTTTATCCCTCCCTTAGCTACAAAGTGAGTCCTGCAGATCTGAGTGGGCTGCATGTGATTCGATATGAGCTGGAGAGGGACCTGATATCCCTGGTTCTCTCCAATACTCAGTACAGCATTGAGAGAGGTCAAGAGACAATTCACGAGTATGACCTGCCTAAGATCCAGCAGCAGATTGTGTCCCGTTTCCTCCTGGGGAAACCTCTCATCACTCTCAATGTGAGAATATGAAAAAACTTTGTGTCATTTTGTTGCAACACTGTTTTCCACATGTCTCTGTCTTTTCTTTTACCACAGGGTATTCCAACGCTTGTGAACAGACAAGACCACAACTATGAGATTATGCTGAAAGATGTAAAAACAAAAGTGAAGCAAGTATGTTTAGTCATACAGGATACCCCTGGAACCTCCAGTCGTTTATCATGTGTAAAAGATGTTGCCATTGGTGAACCCTTATGAGTTTGTACATCATGTGTCTGTGTGCTAACAGGAGCCTCTTCAGACTCTCACCCTTTTCACTGTGGCTGGTGAGTTGCACTCATACAGTGAGGTGTGTGAGGCTTTGTCCACACTGGAAGTAGCCCTTGGTTTTCTTGCCATGGCTGGGGGAGAGCCTCACATGCAGCTCTCCTGCTACCTGGAGGAGATTCTGCAGATGGGGAACCAGATGGCACAGCATGTTCTCAAGGTCGTCATTTCAGAGGAACTTTTTTCTAATATTGTAGTGTTATTGTAGTCTTCTCACTTCCACAGTGTAACTAGCCTGGGTAGCTGGTACTGTGTTAACATTTTATTTCCTTCTAAGATCCACATTTCTGTTATGTTATATATATATATTTTTAAATTGGACTTAAGATAAAATGTATTGCTTTTCTTTTATAGGCTCTGAGCATGTGCTGTCTAAAGCACTGTGTGGCACTGTGGCAACTGCTGTCATCACTCAAATCAGAAAATATGCTGCGGCTCAAGAGGGTAATGCTATCCCTTACACGTACAGCTTTTATTATTTATAGTAGCAGAAGTAGAGAAATGTAACTTAATCCTATTTAACCATTATTGCTGATTTCTTCGTGTATTACTTGCCTTACTGTAGGACCCGTTTGTGGGAGTGTCAGAGAAATACAAACAGCCTCTGGGCGAGGATGAACAGCGACTCCTGACTGGTTTCTTTTCAAAGAGCAGCGCTGACGCTTTCCTACTGGAGATGCATGAGTTCCTGGTGCTGGTCCTCAAAAAACCCAATGCACCTGATACCTACAAGCCTGACTGGGGGTAAAAGAAAATGTTATTTATTTATTTAATAAAGAATTTAATCTATGGACTCTTTGATTTTAGATAAAGTCCAAAAGATCACCTGTGCTAAAATGTTGAGAAATTGTTTAAAAATGTCATTAAAGCAATAATAAAAACTTATTTTCCATTAATCAGCATTTTAAACTGTAGTGTGTTACATTTAGATAAAAATGAATGTCCGTTACATTTAACCCATTGTCAAATGAGCAGTGTTTTTGCAACAGAAATTTAAATAAACTTGGCTTCTTGTTAATATTACTTACCTGTAGTCAGCATCAGTGCTGTTTATGCTGTCCAATCACAGCTGAAGTCATAGGTTTTTTATAATCAACATATTTTAAAATTGTTTAAGTTCCAGTGCGGTTAGACTACAAGAACTGAGGACTCTTGCTCATCTCTCTTTTTTCCAAGGAAGTTGAGGAACTACCACTTCTCAATTATCTCCATTGTTTTACTCTCCATCTCTCTCAGCCTCTGTTAGCCTCTTTGGTTTTATATTGGTTGTATGTGCGCATTTGTATAGTAAGCCTCAAAATGCAAAATGCATGTCGTCTCGGGCAGCGTAAGATGGTGGTCTCCATAAAGCAAGGCCATTGGCTTGTATTTTACAGTGAGTCAAAGTCCACTTTGAATGGGTAGTGTATTCAATTTCTGCCACTGAACCTTCTTAAATATTAAACATTCGACCTAAAAACAAAAAAATCAAATGCAGGTCACTAATTTAAATGTGTATATTTTGTCTCTTTCAGCTTAAAAATCACACTAGTGTCTTACATGGAGCGCAAAGACCTGGACATCCCCCTTGATGTAGAGGAGTTGTTCCCAGATGAGATCTGTCTGTCCCATTATGTTGAAGCCTGGAAGTTTATTATTGCCTTCAAGCAGGATTGTGGTCAGAGGCAGTGAAGTTCAGGTAAAAAAAAATTGTCACCTTTTTTCCCAGCCTTCTTTATTTGATATCATTAAATGCCTCAGATGATGTTTACAGACGTGTTGGAGTATGAATGTGTAATATGACCAGTGGTTTATGCACATTTTGCGGAGATGTGCTTTTTTATGTGCACTAATATTAATGTTAATGATGCAACAGAATATGCTGTAAGTATTTCATATATAGTTCACATATATGAAGTAATAATGTTGTAGTTTCTTTTGGTTTATCTTGTTTTGTGTCATTTTATTTTTCATCTTATTAGCCAAAGAGAGTCTGTACAGTTGAAAGTTTTTTCCTTGCACTTTACAAACTTGTGAACTTGTCTTTAATGTGTAGGGAAAAAAAGAGAATAAACAGAATTCTACTCAGGTACAACACAATCTGAAACTTTTTTTTTAAACTTTGTTTATCATTCCTTTTGTCTTCAATCAGTGTTCAATTGTTATTTTTTCATTAAACATTGCACTCAGTTTTTCTCCACAAATTTGCTGGCATAAAAAAGATTTATGTGTACTTGGATGTTTTTCTTTAATGACAGCAAATGTTAAAAGGGGTTAGGGATAGATATAGCTGCAATAAAACAAATTTGAGTCTGCTGCCCTTGTTTGTGTTTTGTGTATTATTAGATAACAATAATCAAGTATCAATATTCCCATCCTGGCTAATTATTGTATATTACAACCTTTGGTATAGCAGTAGAGCTAACTCTGAACGCTCCACTGTATTGTATCAGTAGAACAACCGGTGACATATCATTGACATCACTGTTTGACTTAAACAAAAAACATGGAACAAACAGACCAGTTTCAAGTTAGTTTCACCTATAATTCCCAGCATGTATGCACAACTGTGTGAACACTGTTGAGTGTTTCAAGTAGATTACACTCTATTTACATGTTACATCACCAAAAGCCAGTAGAAGTTGTCCATGATGGAGTGCTCAGGAAATGGCTGCCTGCCTAGGGTTGCATGACTTTCTGACCCTCTGTTGGTGGGGGCTCAATGTGTTTCTGATCAGCCCGATGGAAATGATAAGGAAAAGACTGCTGCTGGATGGCACCTTAATTTGATTTCCTCTATACCAAAGCAGTGTTAAGCATAACAATGACAAGTGGAAGCATTTGCCTTTGAAAGCAAACCAAGCCAGGAACCATCCTCTGGGAATCTGCAGACAGAATAAATGATATCCATAAGAAAAGTAACAGGCTGGAGGTTTTACCTTCTCCCTCAAACGCCACAAAGTTTTACTTTATTACAGTGTGATGATGGTGCATAATAGAACAATTATTCAAATCATTAATGAGTCCCGTTTCAATGGATTGATCCCTGTGTGTGTTGTATTTCAAGATAACAGGCTGTAATCTAAAGCTGTCTATGACCACATTCCACCACCGTGCTTAGGTGATGCTGCTCCGGGTGATCTGGCATCTTCCTGTCTGCTCATTAACAAAACCCAAACGTGAAAGTACTGTACATGTGGTTAATAGACACACACTAATGGGTCACGAGGTATGATTTGCACAACTCAGTCCTGTAGCACAAGCCTCACTGAGCAAGTTCAATCACAATTTCCACTTGTGTAGACTTCAAACTCACCATGCCAGTGGTACAAAAGGAAGGAAACAAAGAGGCCAAATAATTTCCCTATTTCACTGTTTTAGTTTTTTGTCTTTGTTCCTTGATGAGGAGAAATTAGGGATAACATTTTTGTGCATTGTGGCTCACACTTAATGATATTTGTGTTTGATAGACACTTGGTCAGGATCGGGATTGTGATTCACCGTCATAGAGGTGTCTTCAGAACTTTCAGCTTTGATAAATAACAGAAATCTTTTCCAAAACTTTGCCTGCCTAATTAGTCTGTAGGCGATTGTCCGTCAGAATGATTGTCCGTAATGAGTCATTTTATCATAATGTGAATTTCTCCCCTGAGCCATTGATGAACTATTAATCAGGACTTTAAACAGGTCAGGAGAAAAACTTCTTCTTTCTAACACACGCTCTGTTCAGCATTACTCCTCTTGAACATGCTGCACATGATTCTGTATGTTTGAATATTGTCGTGAGTGTTCCCACTCGCCAAACTTACAGTGCAAAGTCAGATAGGTTCAGGTAGAGAGTTGCAAAAACACAGGCATAAAAATAGTGGCGAAATTACTTATTTGACTAATCTAAACCCAATTCAAAAGCTGTTACAGAGAGTTGATATCAACATATTTAAAAATTCAACAAGGTCAAATTTTAGTTAGCAATCCCTTTGTGTTTGCCTTGAGCTTGCCCTCTGAACTTTGCAGTTCAGTTAAAATAATATGAATTTTGCCTCTGCGTTGTCACTGTGCCTTGATATGTGGAGGAGCTTCAGAATTAAACCTTTGCAAAACAGCCTCAGATATTCATCAATTTTACACCTTAGGGATCCAGTAACATTCACAGGAGCCGTCGCCAGCCAGGCACTCTTGCCTAAAAGGGAGCTAAGATTCTAATGATTGTGGCATGAAATCAGTTCTCTTAAATACCCCCGAGTCCTCAGAAAGCACATCAACGGGCTTCTGTATTTTCTATGGGGCATTACAGATGCTTTACTGGCAGTCTGGGAAAATGTTATCTTTAAATTAGCCCTTCAGGGTGCTGCTGTTATTGCATTATTATCAAATTAGTGTATTTTAATTACTACGTCATCCGAAATGTTTGTACCAGTAGGTCACCGTGGGGTGAGAGCAGAGACCCGTGTCCACGCTCTCAGGTTGCCCAGCCTGCTGTGCAATGCTGAGATGAGGGAAAGAGAGTGTGAATTATATTAACTAATTGTGTGCGCTTCTTCTTGCACTCAACACTTGGGTTGTCCTCCAAGCACAAGGAAGAAGAGCTCTGCTGCCGTGTTGTTCTAGTAAATACATGAAGAGAAAGAACAATTACCAGTTAAGTGGGAACACAGCACATGGGATTATCAAATGGGATTATGAGAGGCTCAGTGTTTCAAGATGATTCCAGATTGACATTTTTGCTGTGTGCATGGGCAGGTTTCCCACCGACACTGTTTAGAGATGTGCATGCAAACCCGACACAGAAAACACAACAGCACTGCCAAGAACATTGATTAGAGAGTCGCCTTCATCAACAATTCACTTGAGTTTAAAATATGTAAAACAACATAGTGCTGCCATATCAGATTGTAAGCATGTGGTTTGTGGTTGATGTAAATTTGTGATAGAAAAAGTATTTTAAAATCAGTTATAACTAATGAAGTTATGGACTTTTATGATGTCCCCACTTACACGTGTTGCCAGCTTCAAAACTTTCCATGGGCAGAGAAACCCGGATTTATTACTATGGCTTGAATTTCAATACCAGAGTGTCTGCTAAAGGCAGACGGCTCTACCTTTGGTTTCTGTAACAATAATACCACATATTCAATTAGATTGTTATGGTAAGATGAGAGGTGTGTTTGAGAAGCCCAGAAATATGTCAAGCATTTCCCAAATAATAGGAAAATAGACAAGATAGGATTGCGTTTCAGGTTGTGAGTTACCTTCACATTGTAAGAAGCTCCTTTTGCTCTTACTGACTTTTGTTTTGGGAAAAAGGGACTTCATAAAGTAGAGGGCAGAGGATACAAACCAGACTTATTCATCTGTGCATTTTGTTTGAAGGGGAAAATGGGGCACTGACTCAAGTCTGGGAGGCAAAATTGAACAGAAGGGGTTTCTGCTGTGCTTTAAAATGTTCCTTTTTTTTTCTTGGTGGTCAGGTTTTGTGCCAGGTGACACAAAGCTACAATAGCATCGTTTGGATTCTTGTCTTCATTTTGTTTTTCCCTATAGGAAGCAGTTGAAGCTTTGTATTGCTGGAATATCCCATTCATGTTGTGAAATGCATCATTATTCAGTATCACCCAGGCAAGTGGAAGACTTTGATGGAGGGAAAGTGCTTGTCAACTTACTGGCCTTTGTTAGGCCTGACTATTAAGACTTCTCTGTAACCTTGTGTCATTATGCTTTCAGCTTGTCTGTTGAAACAGAATTTCAATCAGTCATATTTTTATTGACTTAAAACCCTGAATAATTTAATACTTTAAGCACATTTAAAAAGAGCAGAATTGCAAATGGGTCTGTGCCAATAAAAATAAAAAATAAAAAGTCAATATCAAGCAACGGCAAGCAGAGCACATCAAAAAAAAAAAAAGAAAAATAAGAAAAAAAACAGAACTTCTGACTAAAAATAACAAACTCTGAAGTTTCACAAACTTATATGCCCATTCTTAACACTGTTAACTCTCTTGTGGCTCAACCTGCAGTAATGAGTGGTGAACTTGATTTGGCACACTGGTACAGTAGCTGCTCCTCTTTACCTGCTCCTTCTTTTCCACACACAGAGGAAGGAATTAAAGGTCTGAGTTTACCGTCCTTTTTGGCAAACATGTCTGATTTCGACTGACAATAATGGTAGAACCGTGTTATATAATCCAATTTAACATTGTTCCTCTCTGCTTCCACTTTGTTCCCTTGTCTTTTCCCCCCCGTTTGCTTTTGCTCACATTCTGCTTTTTCCCCCCATCCCCATTCACTTTCTTCCACCTCATGTGCTTTGTTGTCTGACGGCCTTTGGCAGTGAATAGATAATGACTACCTAAGACATTTTGTTTACTGTGGATTCTGAAGGATTAGGGAGATAACGACTGGTGCCAGTGTTGTAACAAGACAGTAAAGCCCTCCACAGTGTATGGAGGTGCTGACAGTTATTCTGTACAAGATTAGAAAACCTGGATTATAGTTTGCTTTTCTCCACTTGGTGATGAAAGACAGAAGAGAAGCTGAAATTTACAATGTCATGACCATGAAGGACATGACTGTCATGGGTGAATGTAATATACAGCCTACAAAAATAAGCTTGACTTTTGTTTTCTGTACCCCAGGATAAACATAGACTTAATTATGGAAATGATGTCACATTATAACTTCATCTTTCACCTGGGTATTCAGTGATGCCTTTTGTGGTCCATGTTCATGATGGGAGATGGTTCCTTTTACCTCCATCTAAATTCCCCTGTGGTCCCGGCTCAAGGTGGTGTAAAGTTTCTGTTCCTCTCTTTTTGGCCCCAGCACAAATACACAGCGCCCTCTCCAACTGCACTCGATAATATTTATCCTCAATTATAATTCCACAGATATGGATTCTTCAGTGGAGTACAGTGGCAGCAGACAATCAGAGTGACCTTCACCCCCAGATTAGGCCTTGCTGTAGTGGATTTCTAGACAATTCACAGTCTCTCCAGCAGTGGGGGAAAATAAGTAATGTAACCATTAAGTCCAGTGCAATTTTGAAACTTTGCTGTATATTTGTCCTTGCGATGAGTGCATGCATTGCTGTAGTGACACATGAAACTAACCACAATGCCAGAAAGTGTCAAAGGGGTGGTTGGAATTTAAATAAATCAGTCTGGCCTCTTCTGATTCATAATCTTGTCTGACAGTATCAACCTTCCCAAGCAAGGCAGAGTCAGAGAAACTGTCAATATAGTAATGACTTTAGTTGAACAGAACCGGCTGATCATACTCATGGCCGCAGGTACTGTATGAAAATGAAGCTGTTCAGGCCTCAGTAAAGACCTTTCTCTAGAGAGAGAGACTGGTAACACTTTAAAGTACGGTAAAAATATAATGTTGTAATTGTTTTGTTACGGGGAAGTATTGTTGCGGTAAAATCAGCTTTTTTCTACAGTAATCACCATTTGTTTGGTAATAATCAGGTAAAAAGTGAGGTGAATCACTTTTTTTAAAAAAAAAAGTGAAGTTATTACACTCATGGTTGCTTGCAGTAATTCTCATTATCAAGCTATTATGTGGTTATTAATAAGCTGGAAATTGCATGATAAAAAAATGATTTAGGCAAAAATATATATATATATATACATTTTTGTAAAAAAATGACTTAGGCAATTATTTTGGTTTTCCTGGCTAGTGGAGGGAAAGGCTGCCACCCCTTTCTTTCTAACCTGCACACAGATTTGCATATGATTCCCAGGAATACGATGCACGTCATTTGCTGCCAGACAAGGACTTGTTCATGTTCTCGTTCAAAGATTTTCAAAATCAAACATGTATATTTTTCTTTTGTCGACAGAAGCAATATTTCCCGGCAAATCAAGATTGTGGTTTGAAAAGGTTTGGGGGCTTTAGAAAAGTTGAGTTTATAAAGGAATATATGAAATGTTTGAATCAGACCATTTATAAATATGCTTCAGAAGTGCTCTTGGCTTTGAAAAATAGTCTGTTTACTCTATCTTGCGATACCCCATATGATGGATTTCCAAACTGTATACATGAAGCGTGCAAAAAAAATGAAAAAGACTAATTGCAACATATCTTGAATTACATGCATTTCAGTTGGCGATAACAGGAGGGTCACATGTAATTAAATGTTATTAATGGGCCTACTGACTAAAATGAATGTTGTGTGAATGTTGAGTATCTGCAGTGAATCTGCTCCATCTCTCTCCACCTCGGCTCACATTATAAGTGTTGAAGAAACATTATGAGAAGGACAACATTCAGTACACAAATGGGAGTTTAAACTTTAAAAAAAAAACAAAAAAACGCCGCTTGTGAATTTTGATTCACTGATACTGTGCTATTTATATGTAAAGCGTTCAATGACACTTACACCATCTGCTGTCACTGACAGATTCTCACTCCCAGTTTCAGCTATAAAGTGTCCACAACAAATGAATCCAAAGAGTTTAAAAGTGGAGTTTGAGAACAGGTTCCTCAACTAAACCCCAACATAACTCTCAGCTCATTCAGTTTACTGCCGATTTATTTCACTTTTCCCCGCTATTAAGAAAAGAAGAAAGAGAGAAAAAAATAAAACCAAACTAACTTTCAAAAAAGCAGTGAAGGTTTTAAGAGGCTTCACCCTCTCAGGGCCCCACAGCTGAGCATCAGTATTCCACAGCCATCAGATATTTGGCTTGGTTGATAGCACAGCCGGTGGCGTGGGCTGTCAGCCGACAAAGGACTAATGGCTAAATTACTGGCTACAAGCAGCTGGGCAACAACAACCAACAGACACAGTCAATTGCGAGTGTCATTTTGTGTCTGCACTCTATGCACTTTTAAAATCATGATGATGGAACACATGAAGTAGTGAAAATGACAGTGGTGCTCTCTGTGTTGTAAGACTGCGAGTGTGTGGTGTGAAAGGAACAATTAGTGATAAAGAAGAAGAAGAACAGCCATGAGATGTCACAACACACTCTGACTGTAAAGGGGAGGACGGATCCATCTAGCTCCTTAACCTCATGGTATCCGGCTCAGTTCAGGGATTAGACAGTAGATAACAACAATGAGCTCATGAAAACACCAGATACAAAACACGAGATTTAGACACATAGCCACACACTAGTTAACACAATAGTTTAGGATTTTTTTCATGTGAAACACTTTTAGACCGAGAGGATCATTATGCTGAGTCAAATGGAAATGTGGGTCATACTGTAGCTGGCGTGTGACTAATTGAATGGTGTGTATCAGCTGTGATCCCTGGTGGCAGCTAAACTTATCCAGGCTGAGCGGTTGAATGGTGCTTGAGGAGGAGCATGAGATAACCTGGGATGTCCTCCTACATGTGCAGGGAACATCGAGCTGTCTCTTCACTGGTACGAGGTCAGGTCAGCTTGTGGAAGATAATTTGTGCTTATTCTGAGTAAAATGTGCAATGAATGAATGTATACAGATTAAAAACAGTACAATGATGCAGTTCAACTGCTAGTGATTTTATTTGGCATTGTTTGCTGATTTGAATTATCATTGCACCAATGTGAGATATGGACTCTCTGGACTGCAATTTGTGACCTGTGATTATTTCTTAATTGTGACTAATTATGATGGCAATCATTCATTTTGAACTACAGTACTGTGCAAAAGTCTTAGGGTGCCACACCTCTGTTGTTTTTGTCTGTCAAATTCTGTGATCATTGGCATTTGGATTGGAATGATGTGATTGAAAGTTGGTCCAATATTAGAAACTCGCTGAGTTTTCTATTGACTCATACAACTGAATAAACCTGGCGCAAGAGACCTTTTTAACATTTTACAACATGAAATATTAGCAAAATCAGAGGTACAGTATCACCAATAACATTAATAAGAGTTCCAGAACAGTTTAAAGAAAACCAGGGTTGTGCTACTGTTCACAATTGTAGGGCCCTTAATTGAACAAGGATCCGAACTGGTGACCTTCTTGCTGTGAGGCAACAAAGTTAGCCACTAACCCACTAATTATTCCTTAATTACTTCATGGAACACATCCAAACAAAACATGAAAGCAGTTTTAAATTAACACATTTTTATTTTTTCTGAATAAAATACAGCTCCTACAGGGGAACTTGTCAAGCATTTGGTTTTCCTTCCAGTGGTGTTATTCTCCTCATTCTCCTCGTGTGGACATGGGTTCTCTTTGAGTAATTTGACTTCCTCCCAACTTCCAAAAACATGTAGATTAGGTTTAATGGACACTTTAAATTGACTGTAGTTGCCCTGCAATGGACTGGTGAGCTTGTCCAGGGTCAGCTATGTCAGCTGGGATTGGCTCCATCCCCCCACGACCCACATTTCGAGGACAAAGCTGTCGTCCACTGTTTAAGAATTAGTGATATCTAATGGTGAGACTGCAGAACTAATGGACTGAGTGAACAAAATGACTCTTCCCCTCCCTTTTCCCAGGTGTGTCAGGAAACTATGGTCACCTTCACATGCCACAAAGGATAAAGACTCTTTTTTGCAATCTCCCTATTCTCTTTCACTACTTTTAAACACACTAGCTGTGGTTTGTCAGCTGCTGTAGAAACAAGATAATGGCTTCCATAAAGCAAGATCCCTGCCTCAAGTACAAATTAAAGACTCAACAAAAAACAAACAATTTGTATTTTAAAGCAATTATACAGTTATGCAAACATACTTATTGGTAGTATTTTTTAATTTCCTCTGGAAATGTTACACACTGGACCTTTTAAATTCCACTTAAAGGTCCAGTGTGTGAGGAGACAAACAGTTTATCATCATAATGACATTTAGACACATCTCTGGATCCTTTATAACCCTCTGGGTCAACATGACAACTCGTCTGCTCTCCGTGTCTGGCTTACGTCGTCAGACCCTGACACGGACCAAAATCTGGCCCACCACATAAATCCCTGACATAAATTATGCAGATGATGTAGAGAATAACAGCTGTAAATCCAGTAATGGCAGGGTGGAAAGAAATGAGACAGTGTGGAGGATTAAGGGAAGACAGTTCAATTAAGTGTTCTACTTCATTTTGAACTTGTGGAGAAGCCTCACCTCAGCATGCACCTGGTTCACATCACTCTGTGACGACTTTACCACACAATCTCTGCACCTTCTTTGGACTGATCCGTCTGTAGATCATTAGTGCAGATAAGGAGACAATGAGGGATCAGAGTTCATGTCAGAGAAGTGTTAAATATACTTTCTCTCCTCACTCCCCATTTCTTATCACTGACAAGACCCTTTGCCCTAACACATTAAATAAACCTGCAACACATATAAAAACACACAAAGGTCATGCATGTGATAAAAGGAGAAAGGATTGATTTTATTTTTTCTAAATGTTCAAGAACCATCTGATTTGTTTTTTAATTATTATTATTTTAGACAAGTCAAAATGAAAGGCTTAAGATCGTGCCATTTTTATTGTCTGTTGTGTGTGCAACTAAGAATCCATGAAAGCAATAGAACCAATACAGCTTTACTTAAACACAAGCAGCATGGACATACATACATGCATGCACTTTAATAATTTGTGTCTTATTTTGTAAACGCATTCCCTTATTCCCTACTGGTGGCTCATATTCCAGTGAGAGAGCTTCTCTTAACAAATGAAAAAAATAAATTTTTTTTTTTGTGTTTTGGTGGGTCTTTGTCCAGCAATCAGCAAAAATGTGGAACGGCTGTTGATACTAATGCTGTACGACAGAGACTTCCGACATGCCGCTGATTGACTGTTTGCTTGGACAGTGCTGCTACAATTGAGAGGCGATGACGGCCAGAGGGAAGCAGTCAGTCAGAGTTGGCCCATGCTGCTGGTGCTAACAGGTGTGAATGTGTCACCATCTCCATGTCTATAGCTGAGCTGCATGGAAATGCACACGTGGATCCTAAAAGAAGGCTGGTGGTATTGGCTGAGGGAGGAAGGCCTGAATACTAATTTAAACATAATGAATATAATTCCAAAAAAGCGAATCAATGTGTCAGCTAAATTCTGCTGAAAGGACGTGAAAGGCCAGAAAAGAGGCAAGAAAGCCTTTTTGGAATGGGAAGACCAATGAAATGATCTCTATTGATCTCTATTCTGTGCAGACTGTGGACTGAGACCCCCTTCTTTTGTGTAGTTCAATTAATAACAGGTCATATAGAACAATCTAATGACAAAGCATGTTCAGAAGGTTTGATGTACATGAATGCATTACAGTGACACTTGTGTGGCCACAGCAACACTTATCATAATAGCTTTTGCACTGTCTGAGACAAGGAAACTTCCGTATTGAAACAGCTTCTCACGGTGGGACACATGGGCTGCACGTGTGTCACAGCATGGGACAGTGAGCATGATTGAGTATGACATTGTTCAAAGAATGGCTGAGACCTTCATTTCTGCCCAGGCATCACCATCTTTGACTTCATTATGTTTTCTCTTTGGTACTTTACTGGCACATTTGTTTTTCCAAGTATTGTATCCACTATGCTGCTGTATCTTTGTATGCTGCAGAAAGTCTATAGTTTTGGTTCCCTCAAAAAAGGTTGTTTGACAGGAAAAGACATTTGTCTATTGGCCAAAAGCTTGATCAGTAAATTGCATGCTAGATACAGTGACTCTCTAACTCCCTGAAGACTGTAGCCTTCAATCCATAGATGGAATAAGACACAGGTACTTATCAGAAAAGCCCTATCTGATGTTGTAATCTTAATTTTCCATGGACCATTGAAAATTAAATTTTACATTGGTCAAAGTATGTACTTATTTTCTTTTTTTATGGAGAGAATAGTGTGAAAAATGTACCCAATAGGAATTAATAGCATTGTTCACACATCAGTTAAACATCTACCAAGAACACATATATTGCCCTGGGAATCAGATTGTGGGAAGATTGTAGGAAATTAGGCCTTGAAGCCAAACTGTAGCCTCACAAATTGTGTTAATCGATAAGATTTTTATCCTTCCCTCACATCAACTTAAGAATAAAAGCCAACCCTTCTAACTTTGGATACAATATAATGTTTATGAGGTTTAATTAATTATACTTAATTAAATTTGTAAATTTATGGCACACTTTCTGGTAGAATGTGTATTTTTTTTTTTAAAAGTGTTCCACAAAATGCCTCATTTTATAAAACCACATAGTCTCAACTTTGCTGCTTTTTTCTTTCTTTCTTTTTTTTTTTTTTTTTTTTAACAAAATTTAAAAAAAGCAATTTTGTTCTCCTGTAGTACCCATGTTGATCTAGTGATGGCAGTATGGCTCCATTCAACCGGGTACACAGAACCTGCTTGACAAGTTTTTAAAATGGGCTTCTGTCCCAGCATGTTCAGCCCAGGGAAAAGCAGCATTATAATAACTTTTTAGGTTGTATTGACAGCAGATGTGATCTGCCCCTGCTCTGCACAAGGGACAAAGAGGTGAAAGCACTAATTGGCCATCTGACCTGTCATTTACACATGTTGGCTACACTTGCAGACATACAGGTAGACACACAGGCATTTCTATCATTTCTATTTCTAGCTCATAGTCGGCACTAACACACACTTATTTCACAGAACATCCAGTAAATTCTAATTTATGTACAGAGTGAATCATAAACAATGTAAAATGATCATAACACACACACACATTTGCATAGCACTCATGGTGAGGAAGCTCATAGACATAATGCATTCCCTAGCCCCTTAACTTGTCCTTAACCCTAAAACAAGGTCTCACTCACTCACTCACTCACTCACTCACTCACTCACTCACTCACTCACTCACTCACTCACTCACTCACTCACTCACTCACTCATCTTCTACTGCTTTATCCCCCACGTAAAGGTTGTGAAGGGTGCTGGTGCCAATCCCAGCTGACATAGGGCAAAAGGCGGGGTACACCTTGGACAGGTCACCAGTCCATTATAAAAAGCCTTTTTTTAAGGGGTAACAGCAAGTGAAGACCAGTAAATGTCTTCACTCCCTTAGCTTTATACGTTTTTTTGGCCCTCACAAAGAGATCCAGACAAGAAGACACACACACTTGTACAGCATTCTTAGCAAGGAGCAACGATGTTTGCACAGCATTCATAGTGAGGACACTAATAGACATAATGTACTTCCTTACACTGACCTTAACCTTCACAACTAAATACTTAACCCTAACCCTTAACCTTACTCTAACCTTTTTGACTCTTCAGTCAGATTTTTCTATTGTTCCAGTTTGTTATACTGGCTGTCCATACACTTAATTGTAAGTTCTGACTGTTTCCATAACAGAAGGCACCATGGGGGTCACAGGTTATCAGGAAAAGCCTTCTCTCCAAGATTATGTCACTGATAACCTCTAACAGACTGAGTGAGGTCCCTTTAATATAAACACAGGCTGAAAACAAATTTCCTTGCTGTGAACTCATTTAATTTTTTCCCCAGGCTGTTTATGCAGATCACCATGTTTAGTTGTTTTTTGGATGTATTCATTTTGCATAAACGTGTCAGTAAAAGTGCAGTTGGGTTGGATCACCTCTAAGCTCAGGCCGACTTTCTCCAAACCCCTTATTGTTGAAGCCGTGTAATTCGACTGCAGTTGCTAACTGCCAGACTACTGTAAACACTTAGACAAACAGTAGACATCTGACCATTTTAACTGTCGCCATATCTTCACCACACTTTGGCAGAGATTGTATACACAGCTGTATACATTTCTGAAGCTGAACAAAGGCTTATGGTGTTGTTGGGAGCTCTAACTAAACCTTACATACTGTACCTTTATCCAGCAGGTGAGGACACACAAACCAGCACCTGCAAAAAAACACCTTTGTGCTTCTCTGTTTTGTCCAGTTTCTCTGTTTATTTGTGAATGAATGACATGATGCTCTGTGGAATAGCCTTAGGACTCGCAGAAAGAACAGATAAAGGCAAAAAATGTAACTCAACATAGTATACATAGATGCACAGTGGTGCATTTTAAAATTTGCATTAGTTTTATTGGATTTAATAGATTATTTAGCATCTTCATAATTAATAAAATTTGACTTTATCCTTGAGGTGGCAAAATTAGAAGACAATTTACTGGATCTGTTCATGTGCATGAGTGCAACACTCAGGAGACTCAGCAGGGCATCCTCTTTTATTGCTAGTAATATGGAGCTAAAATCATTTGTTCAACAGTAGTTGAAAACCTCCTTAGCCTCTAGCAGGCAGGAGGGGGGTGAGACTTGGCCAGTGTTAAAACAGCAATGTGAGCCCAAGGTGCCATTAGTGACTGTGGAGCAGCTGGAAGTGATTCCAAAAACATGGTCGAGGAGGAGGCAGTTTAAAACCACATGGCTTCTACTGGGTTTTCACACTGTTCTTGACAATTTACAACTGATGGCTTTGCACAGCCTCAATGTGACTTTGTTCATGTTCAACAAAAAAACAACAATGATGACTGAATTAAAGATGTGACCTTGGTTTAATACGCATTACCGCAGAAAGTCTACTGTAGGTGTTAATGGTCATATGGAGTTTACATGATCCCACATGGAGAATGAAGGAAGATCATCTGCTTCCTTCCTCTGACTCAGAGGGTTTGACGTTGGTGTCCAAAAGGACTGTCCTGATTTCATTGTAGATTTGCAGGAACTTCTGTGCATAATGCTGATATAAATCACACACTTTTGAAAAGCAAGGGCTCCATATTGATAAAGAAAATATATATTTTATAAAATTATATATTTTGTTTTATCACAGTTTATATTTTTGAACTTTATTAAGCACTCTCAGTGCAATTTAGCACTAAAAAGCATGATATCAATGTCAAAAAAAGTTTGATTAATTGATTTTCTTGATAAATCTATTTATATATTTGCATTTGTTTGCATGTAATAGATACTCAAACAAATAAACATCTGTTCAATTGTTAATTAAATCCAAACTTTTTTTTGATGATGCAAAAACACATTTTAAACATTTTCAACAGCAATATTTTAGAATTGCCTTTTTTGGACTATTCGTCCAGTCGTGTACCACTGGAAAGCACCGAAATAATCTCTAATTTTGAACCTCTTGTACATGTCTCTCATACAGTACATTAGGTAGACAGGCCTGTTTAAAAAGCCCACCTGTGAAAACTTCCTGTGCTATCGGCTCTAATTATGAGATTATCCCTCTGGAATTCTTATGAACACACACACAATTCCTAACATGTTGTAACAGCATGTAGGTAGGTACAGTATACAGAAATACAATAATAACAATAGCTATAAAATTGCATATAGCTGACATGCACCTAACAACTGGATTTTATTTTATTTTGTTGAAATGGCAGCATACTTGCAAACACATAGTAACAATGTGGTAATAGGGAAATAAACACAGACTCATCCTTTAAATTACAACCTCTGAATGCACCTCACTCTTCTGGTCAAACCTAAATGACCATTATTCAGTGTTAAATTCACCAGATCTAATAGGCTATGAGTACGACTGAATTTATCAGATTTGTTATTATCCAATCCACAGCAAGAATATTTTCTTCTCAGTTTGGCCCAACACATAAACAAGCTCTTACTGTAGGTTGAAATGAGGGCGTTACTAATCAGCTTGTTGTTTCCATCTCTTTGAAAATAAATGGTCCTAATGGCACATAAATGTACCCTACTTTGTTAATAGCTGAACTGGCTGTTTTCATCCACAGGTCAGAGAATTCGTTCAGTATCTCCGCGATGTCTATCTTGAATGTTTGCAGTCCATTTCCACAAAGTTGCAGTGATTAAAGAATTAGAGTTGTTCATTTTTAAACATTGTTCCTTGTAAGTCAAGAGCTCAAACCTTGCCAGTGATAGTGTCACCAACTATAACTAGCAGATCTTAGAGTCTAAATACTTCACTGATTTCAACTCAGGCCATTTAAATGCACAACAGAATGATCTCAGCACATGCAAACATATCCAATCTATTGTTCTGTCACTGGCATTAGAAGTTGTTATGTGAGAGATGTGCACACCTACTCGTGCAAAACAAATGGGTTTCTGGTTGACCAATGTCAGTTCTGGGTCTGCTACTGTTTTAAGTTCTTTAAGGATCATGGATGTGATACACTACTTCAGGGGTTTCTCTGTCCTGAGGGCTAGTGATCAATGGGCTTTTCTATGAAACCACTTCAAACCCTATTTACTATAGTTAAACAGCAAAAAAGACTGTAACTTGAAAAACCAGATTCTTTTTCAACTCATATCAGATAAGCACTGAGCTGCTGGAGCAAAACTGACCTGCTGCATCTTCTTGAGGTTTGCTGCTATTATAAAGGTAATCCTCAGAGGCTTGTGTTTTAAACAGACCTTATATTTCTTTCTCAGGAAGGCCGCGCTGATTTACATTTATGGACCATGGCAGCCTTACAATATACAGTCCCACAGCATCAGTAAAAAGCAGACCTATGCTCCAAATGTGCAAATATTTGTATCTCTCTCTTCAGTCTTTTTACTGTATCACTCTGTATATAGTATATACTCTGAGGATATTATTGTAAAATAGAAAGATAATAATAATATAATAGGATTTTTGAGTAAAACTGACATTTTTATAAAGCAATAGTCACTGGTTGTAGTTACCAGTATATTTCTATGCATCTTGAATATAAACTACACTTTTTTGACCAGCTGTGATAAATCAGAAAAAAATATTTGCAATCATCAATGCAATATTGTGTGTTGTTGTTTGATAAAATGTAGGTAAAACAAGCATTCATGGTTAGGACTGAGGCTCAGGGTGTGGCAATGGTTGAAGGAATACGAAAAATGAGGTTTAAAGACATTGTGTTTTATTGTATATGTTACGCCATATGCAGAAAGTGGATAAATTAGGATTTGAACCCTGGACACATTCGGTATGATTAAGTTTTTTTCCCTGTCTCCTGAAAGGCGATCATTAACTCAAAACTTTTACCCAAAATACAATCCACTTCTTCTATTTGGGATCCATCACTCCAAACTTACACCCCACATATCTTCCCAAACTGGGGGGTCTAAAGACCGAGGTGAGGGTCCCTAGCGTTGCTTGTGGGGGATGAGCATCGAGAGAGCTGGGGGGGTAACAGTGTAAGACGTGTGTCTGTCATGCTGGCAGTTTCCTAGTGTTGACTGGTTTCTCCACCACCTTGGGGATGATGGGATATTTACAGAGCGTGTGCAGCGGATGAAGTGAAACTAGAGGGTGGTCATGGGCACCCTAGTTCCTGCCTTTCACACGCATGTGCAGGACTGTCAGTGTTTTTAAAATGTGATGTGTTTGGGGGGGGGGGAGCATATGAGTGTCCAAATATTTTTCTTACTGATTTTCTGTCAGCAGCTTTCTCCAAATTATCCATCTGATTCATTCTGTCGTGGTTGAAAAGGTCCTTTCAGTGTGAGTGCAGGCTTGTTTTGACCAAACTGAGATTTAGACAGAAACACTAAAAATGTCTTTGAAGCATTTTTGAAACATTATGTAATATTATATTTTTTCCCAGTAGCTGATGACAAAAACCTTTTCAGTACTGATTAGTTTATATGCAGTAGGATTTAATGCCTTACATAAATGCACAGTAAACAACATAAAGTCAAGTTCCTGACTTACTTTTCCTGGCGTTCGTGTCAACTGCTAATTGTTGAACACTCACCAAGCCCAATTCTTCTTGAGCCAGCAATGCTTTGTGCATTTGATTATACAGTGTTGTTGCTAAGCAGACTTCAAATAATTAAGCTTGGATTTATTCAGCCACAAGAAAAATCTCTTTAAACAATGTGTTGGTTGTAAAAATGACAATCACAGAGAAGTGCTTTAGGGCTGTGTGAAGTGCAAGAGCCAAGCAGGGAGATGTATTTCACTTTAATTTCCTCCACAGACAGTTTTACCTCCGCGGCTGCAATGGCCCTGTCGAGGCACATTCAAGGATATTATTGCTCCACTTTCTGATACTGTACATGATAAGAAAAATAGCAGGGGTCTCCAGGCAGAGGATGTACAGTGTATGGAATTTATGAGCTGCTGAAAGTGGTACTTTAACAGATATTTTAACTTGTAACAGTATACTGTATCTCAGAAAAATCATGTGCTGTAAAACCCAAACTGCTGATGTGTCATTTACAGCTATTCAAAATATTAGAGTTTCCTCTAAAGGAACAAGAGGGAGTTTAGGAGAATATATGAATGTATATGAATAGAATTATTCAAATCCCATGAATGTTTGACTTTAGCATGAACTACCCACATTTTGGTTGTCCATGACACTGTTTACACCTTATGATACAGGAATCATGGCTACATTCATGCTTCCCATTTACCGCCCAAATTGTTCCAAAGTAAAACGCAAACAAACTTTCTCTTGAGAAAAACTATACAAGTGTTAGTGACTGATTCTGTGCAGCTCACCTGCCAGTCTGTCTTTGTTTTTGTTTTTTTTCTCAATTGAACAGAGGTGTTTAGAAAATAGGTGTAGCTGGGGAAAAAAAAAATCATGTCTGCTGTTGTTAATTTCAACACATATATAGCAGTTTAAGGTTAGTGCATGCATGTTTCCAGCAATGCACAATTATTAGTCAGGACACTTAGTAGTGGATGTAGTAATTAGCTCCCGGTTTAGTGGTGTTGTCAGTGTTACGAGGTGAGTGACACGAGGCAGACCATGACTATAACAGGTGGAAGCAAAGGTCAGGAGGGAGCAGGTTTCTGGAAAAGACCATTATCAAACATGTAGAGTGGGAAAGGAAATTTAATTTCCTATCTGGCCACTGTTAAATGCATACTGGCTACTTGTGCAGTAGCCAGAGACTATACCAGGTTAGGTTTGAAGTGGTGGAGTGCTACTATTTTTTTTTTATTATAGCACTCTCGACATTTGTTTGGCTTCTGTTGCAGTTTGTTACTCAAATGAGATTAACTTTAAATAGGCAACTGACATTCATGTCAATAGCAATTCCTGTTTGGTCCCTGTCATGAAAGGCACCTTTGCATAAACAACAAGCTCTATACCGGGTGAACAATATCTTGATCTTTGTTTTGAAAATGGAGGTTCTTTTGCTGTAAACTGATTGTGTAGAATTTTGTTCCTTCAAAAACCCCATACTAATGGCCCAGAGGATAACATATGAGGTGAAAGTAAGTTTACCAGTGGACCAATGTCAATGCATGTGGTGTGATTTTTCTATTTTAACAGTATTATGACAAAATGTGTCGATTTAAGCTTTAAGCTCAAGCCTTTATTGATGATATTGTAATCTGAAATTATTAAATATAGAGTAAAACACAGTGGTGTCTCTCTCATTAATAATGTCCAGGTCTGGGACGTCTCTGGAGACCTGTATGGTTCTTTTGTCCTGTGTGTCTAGACAGAGGAAACGAGAGAAATTAGGTTTTCTCTCCCAATAACCTCTAATTAAATGTGACATTTTCTCTCTCCTATCAAAAATTAAACTAGAAGACACAGTTGATAGATGTATACTAAATATAGTTTCTTTTAAAAAAACAAAACAATGGTGGGCATTGTTTTGCTAGACATTTATCAGCATGCAACTAAAAGACTTCACTTTGCAAAGGGAGAAGCCAAACCAGTCGTACAGTATTTAGCTTTTTATCTGTGCATTTCAAACTTTTTTTTTTTTTCTTTTACATTTTCTAAGGGTCAGTGCAGCTGCATTTCTTCATCGGAAAATGGCTTAAAGACTTGAATCAAAACTGTAGCAATGTTTATTGTTTATTTAAGGTGAAAGTAGCACACATTAATTTTACTGCTAGTGGAGCTTTCTCACCATGTGACCTCACTGAGGAACCACAAAATGAGCCCGAAAATAAGAAAGACCAACCAGAACCATTTCTGATAGTGTAAATCAACTTCGAACTGAATGTGTCAATGTTTTCCTTGTTCCTTGTCAATTACACCTTAGACCAATCAGACAGATCACCTTTCAACCGTCACAGCATTTTAGATGACTGGCAGACTGAACAGACCTTGTCCTGCTGCCTCCCTCCATGTCACTGACTACTGAGCATCTCCTTCACCAGGCGCTGTGGTGTTAAACCCCTGGCTCAGCCAGCGCGTCATGACTGGCAGCGGAGAAAAAATAAACAGCCCTGGATTATGATAATTGGTTGGTCAGCTCCAGCTCAAGTGCAGCACTGAAGACATGCTCAATTAATCAACTGTTCTGCTGAAACTTTTTTTTTTCATAACAGGCACAACAATAACCTTTTAACAGATGGGAATCATTTTCCTTAATTAAAAACAGAAATAAATACTGCCTTATGACAACAAAATCACGCTGGCTGTCACACACACACACACACACACACACACACTTCAGCCTTGCGCTCACGATTTTTTCAAGCTAAGCCAAGGGTTAATCAAGTCAACTGCACAGTGTCTTTCTTTTATAACCCTGTGTTTGTTATCTTAATTGGACCTTAGACCACATGACACATAGACACAATCAGTGTGATACTGGAATTGTACCCTCTGTTATTAATGTTATGTTATTGTAATGTTATATATTAATGTAGCACTTGCTATTAAAATCATTGTTTTACTCATGCAAAATGATCGTACAATGTACTTGCAGTAAGTGGCTTACTTTGTTCAGTCTACAAAACCTTTTAATCGCTCAATCGGGGCAGAGCAAGTGGCACTTGGCTTCACTGTATATACCAGCAAGTCAAACAATGATTTGGCTATATCAAGAATTTAGAAAAGATCGCTCTTTTTTAGCCAATCAAATGAGTTCAACAGCACATCTGTGACTTGGTAATATCTTAAAGACTTTCAGTAATTGCCTATTAACTTAATAAAGACAGTCCCAACATTTGGCTGATCCCCTACTGTGCCAAAAATGAGGTACACCTTTGTCATGCTGAGCAAAAAGTCTTTTACGTGCATTTGAGTCAAAGCACTGATGTGCCAATAAGTACAACCTCATTCTCCAAGCATCAGTGTAGTAAATTAACATTAATTTATTCATTCATTCATCAAAGCATATTGTAATGTTATTTATTGACAAAGCAGTCGTTTTACATCTGCATACATGAAATGGAGATCAGTCTTTCAGCTGTCTGTGTCACCTGGTCATCATTGAACAAAGTGGACTTGCTGACACATACTGTAGCTGTCACTCACTTACATCTGACTTTTTCTGCGCAGTCCCACTCACTCTCCTCCTTTCTTTTATTTATTTTCCTCCTTTCTCCTCCTTCCTCAATTGCGACCGCTCCAATATAAAAGAAAAGGCCACTGTATCACAAGAAACCACACTCAGAGACAGAGACAGACTGTGGACCTTGTTTGAAAGAGGCTTTCTCACCGAGTGACCTGTGTTAGTTTAGAGTGGACTTTGGGAGGAGACAGGCTGTAGTCTCACACTTAACCCATTTTAATCAACAATAACACACTACTGCCAGTCCCAGGGTGAGGCTGCATAGTCTCTCTGAGCACCAGATTTACATCACAGTGAGGCAACACTTAAATATGCCTTTGATTTATTAAGGCTTTATTTGGCACAAAATATTTATTACACATCAGCCACTCTCCAGGTGCTGGATTGGAAAGTGCTTTAATTGTAAAGAAGAAAAAAAAAATGTTGATGTCACTGGAGCATTTCAGCCAAAGGTGAAAAGGTGAAAACATGCTTGGGTGTGGGAGATCTAAATGGTTTGTTATATTTGAGTCACAAATTGTTGTGGTTAAACATTTCCATTGATTAGAAAAGAAATTAAATATTCAAAAGATGTTGTGTTTTATCTTAAAATGTTTTGTCTCTCTAACGCATGAGCTAAAACTGAGCAAAACAGTTACCTGATAAAGCCATGGGAAAAAATAAAATATTTGAAAAATATTTTTTGAATAGCCGTCCTTTTACATTATTTCAGACCGACTTTACAACTTTACATAAATCGATTATTATACAGCTTTTGTCACAAATAACCAAGTGGTTGAAATGTTCATTAATAATGTTTATTAATAAAACCATGTCAGAAATTGCAAAAGTTCTTATGCCATATGACACACAACTATATTTTTAGACCACACCCAGCATGAGTGTACAGAGTTAATTACTTACTGAAGCTGTATCCTTCCCCATTACACCCACATTAATGGTCCCATCCAAGCCTAATAAGTGCCCTCTTTGTTCAGGGGGTCCCCTCCAAGTGACAGGATGTGTTAATATCACTTGGCTGATTGGATGTGATATAGTAAGTCCTGCACACTGCAGATTTTTTTTCTTGTCTATTCAGGCCCAGTGTCCAGCAGAAAGCTTTGCCTGCATCAAAATCACTGCTCGGCTGGCTATGAATTGGCCTCTTTGTCTGTCCCTGCAGATCAAAATTATCAAGGCCAATGCTGTGCCCTTGTGCGCTGTCACCATGGGAATGAGGACTGTGGCTGCCAGCAGTTCACCATTTACTTTGGCTGGAAATCAAAGCATGAGTGGAGGTAGGGATTGGACAGGGTAGAGAGGGAGGCTTGATGTGGGATGGTAGAAGTGATACAGCGTGTTAAGGTACACCATGGCTTTGTCTCAGTAAACAGGAAGCCCTAGTACACTGGTCCTCCCACAGGAAATGGATCAGGTTTTCCTGACCTCCTCTGCCCTGTCATCAATCCAAAATGCTCCTCCTGATCTTGACAAGATCTGCATGTGTCACAAACTACAACATGACCCCACTCCCTAAAAATCTTACCATACCTACCGACTCAATTTGTTTACTCTGAAAGCAAGCAGGCTATTATATGCCAGAAAACCACACTGTTGCTCTTTTACCTCTATTAATCCCTGCTGGTCAGTGGGAGAATTTCTTTGCAGAGGGCACATCACTTATAATCTTTACTTTATTAGGTTCAGTCAGCATGTGCCTATTCATCAAGTTGCTAAGTTTAAATTCATATTTACTGTCAGCTCAGTTGTATAAATAAAGTTATCTTGAACTGTAATTTTTTAGGTGAAATTTCATATTCGACGGACAAGGCCATTTATCACTGTCAGAGCCACGACTCACTTAAAGCCCCTTCACTAGAAGAAATCCCTGTTTTGACAGGCGTTCAGGAGGCAGGCCCAGCTGAGGCTGGGACAGGCTCTGTAGGGGGTCCTCTGCCTTACAAGGCCCTGATGTCCCTGGGCCCTCTCACATTCAGGTGTAAAACCCTTAGGCCGGCACAGCCAGCCTTGCATTGCTTGGGTATTTCAGCGCCACACTGTCTGCTGCAGCCCCCGAAACTCCCTGACTGCTACTAAAATAGAAGCAACCTCACACCACGACATGGCTTCACAGCTAGCATATAAAAATCTGAATATTCAAAGAACCTTCAGCTCATCCATCATTTTTTCATACTAAAACCAACATTTTTCCCTACAGTTATGCTATTAATGATTTTATTCTTTTTATTTTTAACTTGAATTAAGTATACTGGGTGGGCAAACTCAATCACTGATGATTTATATTCTAAATGTCTGTAACCTCCGTGGTTGTTTAAACTCAAGAATGAAACAATTATCCAATGTGGAGAAATCTCACCTGATGTCACAGTCACAAAGTTACAATGTTACAAAGTTACAAAGTTACAAAGTTAGGCCAGTAAGGAGAAATTGAAGGCCTGCTGGTGAGACAGTTCCATTACCACCAATTTTGAATACTGCATTCACACTGGAACAGAGCAGTTAGAGGAGACCAGTGTGACTCCTGTGTCTCCAAAATCACCAAAGCAGATAAAATCAAGTGAGGGCAAGTTGACACAAAGAACATTGTGTTTACCAAAACAAGTCAAGGCACAGGCAAAGAATTTATAACCATCAGTTGACCCCATGAGGAAATAAGCTTATGTAAAGGAAGAAAATGCCAAAAGAGAGATATCAGGACCTCATGAGAAGTTATAGCCTCTAATAGAAATGATAAGATGCCAATATACTGTATGTGTCATGTACAGCATGCTCTATGAAAATGACTAGTGGAATAGTTTTTTTTTTTTAGATGAAACCCCCTCAGAATATTGTGAATGAAAAAAAAATTGACTGGATCGCAAAGCATTTTTCTATGGCCTCATTAGTGTCACCACTGATTTCCCCTCTAATATTGAGGTGAGGTCTCCATGAGGGACCCCCTCTATCATGGAAGCGGATCTGTCGAGTGAAGTATCGATGATGGGAGTCATTTGACACATGTGTACTTTTACAGTGAGAGGGTATGCATAATGCATGCCCCTTTTAACCAAACATCCAGTACCCAACTCTACTAGGGTGTTATCTGGTGTCTGACTCAGGCTCTCTTCCTGAGTGGGATGGCATATCAAATTCCCGGAGGCCCAGTTTCCTCCAGCGTACACATGTAAATACTCACGGGCTGCAAGTGTGTACACACATACGCACATGCAGTGCAAATACAGTCATATGTTTCTCAGCTGACTGAGCACCAGATATTAGAAAGGATTAGATATATTATAGATTCACTGCAGGAAAAGTGAATTATTAGTTAAAAATAAATAAATAAATGAATACATTTAAAAAAAAACAAAAAAAAAAACATATGGGGATCTACCTGAATTTGTTTACATGCTGTAATGTTCAAAATATACATAGATTTTCTCCATACATTGTTGCAGTACTTTGAAGAAGTTTTTGGCTCCAAGTCCAGTCTCTTCTGATTGGTCAGCTTATTATTTGCTTTGTAAGTGGTCTGCTAGGAGTAACTGTTTGCCTTGTGGCATGTGTCAGAATTGTCAGACCCCTTACCTAGAGGCTTCCTCGTCAGTTGGAAACACTGTTGTGGCCATAGTTACAACAATATCACTTCTGCACCAAGGTGCCAAATTAGCCTTTAGGCGTTGTTACATGTTACTTGGTGACATAGTTGCTTTACAGCTTCACTTTACAGTTAAGTGGAACTAAGCTGGATTTTTAACCGTAATGTAACAGCCTCAGAGTCGCGATGATTAAATGGCTTGTTGCGGGAAGAGTGGGGGTTGTCTCCTCACCCCCTACTGTCTTTTAGTGGCAAACCAGCCATGCAAGATCATGACTGTTAACCCAGGTTTTGGAGGACTTGTGAAGTCTGGGGTCTCGCGAGAAACACAAATTGCTTGACAACAATACACACACAAGCCTCCTGCCAGGTGGGTTTGTTAACATGTTGAATAAAACCAAATGAGTTCCCTACAGACATACAAGCAGAGCTAAGGCTGTCACTGTCAGCATCAACATGAATTTCGAAATCACATGTTTCTCTTATACATTGTAGAGCAATGTGATTATCTGCAGTTAAATGATTGACTAAGTGTGACTTTGAGGAAAGTAACCTGATATTTAACAGTCAAAATTTTATTGAGGTCTTTTTTAACTCACTTTTTTGATTTTTATTAGGTTTACATAAGTAAGTCCTCTTCTATTTATTCTCTGACTAAGTAATTTGGGTGGTCGGGGACAGACCCTGTGTCTAAGTGGTGCTGAGAGGGCGACTGCTGCAGCAAAAGCACAGAGGGGCGTACTGTATAGGACTGCACCTCTGTCTTCTGGTCTCAACGGGTTATGAAACCAGAGTTTTCTAAACTTCAGCTGAACGAGAATTGAACCCAAGGTGCATTCTTGGGTTCAGTTGACTGGCTTTTACACTCTGGGCATCATATAACTGCTTTGTGGTTTTAGCCAGCTGTGGTCCTAAAACCCTGACTTTGTTAAGCTGAATTATTCTGTATGTGTTTGTTTACACCTGTCAGAAAAATGCAGACTCCGTGCTGTGACTTCAGCACATCTGCTGATGTTAAAGTTTTCATATTTGTCTGAAGTATAGAAGTACACTACAGCCTGCTCACTGAATTATACTAAAGAGTCTGAATGTTAAGACTGTGGAACCATCAAGTGAAAATAGCTTTTCTAAACTTCTTTTTCTATTTAATCCTTTTTTAATCCAGATTTATTTACATGGTGGTGGTTATTGCCACAAAAACTTAATATCGTCCTCTAAAAATGACAGTTTCCTCAAAAATAACGCATTAACATAATCAAACAAAATAGCTAGATATCATGAAACAAAAAGTATTTAAGTTTGGATTTGTCTTGTCAACTTTTTTCACTTCAGCTGTAATAGGCAAAGAACGTTAAAGCAAAGACACATAACACTGATTTATGACACACAGGAGATAGTATGAAGTATATGGCAATCAGGTTTCAGGCATCATTAACTTGGCAAACTGGATGTGTGTGAGGCGCCAATCCTGAGCGGCTTCTACTCTCATTTACAGTAGGTTGTGTGAGAATATGCAGAGTGCAGGTCCAGGCCTGCAGCTGCATATTTATTGTGGAGCAGCCACAGCAATAGACAGGAGCAGGAGCAGCAGTTAGAGAAGTGCTCTAGTGGTCTGGCCTGGAGGCCAACACAGTGTCTGACAACAGCATAAACACAGGGGACCTCCAAACCGACACGACTGCACCAGTGCCAAACACCGCCCACTGTACCTACCAGCACCAACACACTTGTTACATTCACCAACATTCAAAAACCACACTTTTCCACCAACAGTTTGTTTTAGAAACGAGCATTTTAAGCAGTGGGAACCCGACACGGCTTATGTTATGATTTGGTAGTCATGTACTAATTAAGCATAACAGGAACTGTGCAGGGTTGGCTCGGATGAAACACTGAGGATGATGGACAGAAAAGAGGAGCAGTTAGTCTGGGTAAAGTTTGGAGGGTCCATTCCAGCCGTACATGTCAGCAACCTAATTTTAAAACATATACACTCTGCTTGACCATGCCAATGTATATAAGACAGTGTATGAATACCGTAAAAAAAAATCATGTTTTGATTTTGAACATGTCTCTTAGCCACTATTTATTTATTTATATTGTCTGAGATCACTAGCTTTCCTGACGTGAAGCTAAATAAATACAATAATCTGAACTTATCACTCCTTATCACTCAAACTGTTCCTATGGCTGTTACTGATGTGTGGGTGTACAGCCAAGAAGCCTATAACTTCTCTTCAATTAGCACACTTGATGTTTCCAGAGCTGAGCTCTGCACAAACTCAGACAGCATTTCACCACTGTAGTGTCTGTCTCCACTGCAGTCAGAGCAACAATTCCACCCCCTTCTTCCCCTATCACTTCCGGAGAGAGAAAATAAAGATGTCTCAGTTGGACTGACATCAGAAGAAAGGAAAAAAAGAGGCTGAAGAACTTTGACAGGTCTTGTATGTCCCTTGAGACACTTCTAAGGACAGACATGCAAAGAAAACAACAAAAGGCGAGACAAAAAGCATCCCTTACCAGAAAAACAAAGAGGTTCCCCACACAATGATGCTTTTGACCATGGCACTTTCCTTTGGTTTTTGCAAAACGTTACTAGATCTCCTGATAGACTTTTAACATTGGGTCTTTGTCCAGTTTATTTGAAAGAAAACCCTATGTTTTCTCTGAGGTGCCTTATGTAGAGATGCTGCATGTCCACAGATGACAGTACATAATCACAGCCAAGCACATATGTAGTTAACTCCAATTAAAAATAATAATCACCCTGGTTTCATAGACATTGCAATATGTCAGTCCATTTTTCTCTGCTACAGACTCATTTAGATGACTGGGGGCCAGCATATAGCAACACAGCATGCACTACATTGAAAAAATGTAGTTTTGCCTGCTATGAACTGCCACACTGTGTGCAGGAAAATCCTACCAGTCAGTCACTTTATATAATTTGACATTTGTGTTATTCCTCTCCTACTCTGGTGGCCTGGTCATGCTTTAACAATGGCTACAGGGGTGCATACTCTAAGACACATAAACTTATGTGGTGGAATGTGTCTCATGTTGTGGATGGTTTCTGATGTTGAGCAAGAAAACTAAGAAGTGTTAATTGCACAGAGCCCACAACTCCTATCTGCCCACAGGACCACTCCTTGTCTTCATTTGGTTTCATATGGCTACATTTGCAGAGAAAATATGAATATGAGCTTTTTGTTTGAAGAACTTTAATTAGCCTGTAATTAATTTTGTCATCTCAGTGCCAGGCCTCAAATCAAATTGGCAAATTAAGGAGACAGCGTGTGCGGAATGCGTCTCCATTTCAACACAAGCTGAAGTGAGAGACAGCGGACACTAGGGTGAAATCCTTTCATTATGAGAAGAGAATGAAATAGATCCAGGCTTCACGTGTGGTATTGCTAACATGACAAGACAACATCTGTTTTTGTAAAGTCTCCAGGCATGACCTCAAGACACAATTATGTTTTATTTAGGAACTAATATTTCCTCCATGGTGATGTTGTAGATGGAAGGGCAGAAATCGGAAACCGTTACTTGGTGAAACTGAGAGTTACCTTGGTGATGGCCTTGTCTTTATTGTTGTTATAGAATTTACTGAAAAGTGAAACCATATCCTACTGAGGGAAGTCAGTATTTGCTGGTAGGAGAAATACCGCTGTACCTTTGCTCCTTTGCAATTATCCCATCCTGAACCGAAAGAATAGGCAATGTATGCATGTATAATACGCTGGAGCCTCACTGGGAAAGAATGACAGCATAAACTCCAGTAAATGTCAAGTTTGTGAGTAACCCCTGTACTTGATTTTGGTTGACTGGCGTCTCACTGCCACCTCACATTCTCATGTCCAGACACACAAAACCAGAAGTAGTCTCCAGGGCTGAGTGAACACTACATGAAGGCAGTCTTTGTCCTCTGTGCCTGTGGTACTGTAGCTTACTAACACTGAAGCAGTGGCCTGCACACACAAGTGTGTCACCCGGGAGGTGTCAGCACAAACGTGCCTGTGACGCTGACACTTTTTCTCTCTACCACCATGTTTGTATTTTTTGTGCTTTCGTGTACATGGCTTTTTTCTTTGTGTGAACTGGTTTTTGGATGTAGATTGTTGTTGCTTGGTTATGACTCATTTCGCTGCGTGGAAGCACTGGAGCCACTTATGAGTCGACTTGTTATTGGATTGCTTCAGAAAAGCAAGGTATTGTATTTATAAAACAAGAATGACATCCTCTGCCACTGATACTATCCCGGCATAAAGTTACAGACTTCCAAAAAGGCACCTCCTATAATTACTTGCCTTCTTAGTCCCAGCCACGTAATTTGCATTTGCATGGACAAAAACATGTGAAAATGGAGATTTGTCTATTTGCACACAAGCATACATTACACCTACAAACCTGACTGTACTTGCTGGTGGAATCATTATTTCCTAAGTTGTATGTTGTCTTAGTGCTTTTACTGTTTCGGTCCTGCAGGTGACATGGCTCCATAAAGATGTCAGTGTCACTGCTGGCCCCTTAAAGCCTACTGTTTTCAGCTCAGGTGAACTGCCACCTTGCTAAGTCACCTACACACTGTGGGCATGTTAATGATTTTGTAGCATTATTATAACCTGTGCATTACAGTAACAGACATGAATAGCAGCTCTGATGGTTTATGTAATATTGCACCATTATTGTCCTATTGCCACAAACAGTGAGGGGAAACTTGAAGCTGCAGTCCCTAACTTTTCATTTTTTGTTGTTCTTGAGGTTATCATTTTGCCCCTCTGTTCAGACTTTGTGAACATAAATAATATAACACTATTTGTATGGCATGTCCTTCATCTGAAAAGAGGCTCTATGAAGCAATGTAGAGGTGGGGCAGGCAGGTGGGGGCAAGCAGTCAAACTGCAAAATGACTATTTTCTTTTTAACTAATAGAATTCATTTCTGTAACAGAAGCAAAAAGACCCAGGTTCACAGCCTGGTATGAACAAGGGCCTTTCTGCATGGAGTTTGCATGTTCTCCCTGTTTGTGCATGGATTTTCTCTGGGTTCTCTTTCTCAGCTACTGTCCAGGGTAAACTCTGCCAGCTACTGTATATCAGCTGGGATTGGCACCACCACCCCCATGTGAGGGATAAAGAGGTAGAGGATAAATTAATATTTCGTGGGCACTTTTGTTGTGTTTTCAGTCATACCCCGACTTGTTTGCAGCCATTCTGCTTTACTGGTGCAATGTTGCTGTATTCTCTGTCTATCCTTACATAAAACCAAATCACTTTTCAGCCTATAACAGAGTAGAAATGTTACCGGATCTAAACACCACTATACCGAGAAACAGCGTCACATGAACCTGATAGGCTCAGTTGGTATTATCATAGTTTCTGTTTGCCATGCAGACATACAGTACGACTGGTGGAAACCACTTTTTCCAGAAGTCACATGACACGTTTCCAAACTTTTCGGCAATGCTAAACCAAACGGTCAATTCCCGTGTCCTTCGGTGTACTGCTGCCACAGTCATGTTGCCTGTGTGCATGTCATACTAAGTGTGTCTGCAGCATGCCAACTTTCAGCGCCCACATCCACCTAATCCAGCTGGCTGTGTTACAGCACACACATGTCCCGTGTGGGCCAGACCTAACAGCTGCTTACCATCCTATTCTCCCACAGCCTTAGAGATGGAGCAGCAGACAGGCATGCTCCATCTCCAGGCCAGATACTACAGCACACCTTGCTCACAGCATTTTACCACAATGAATCACAGCGTGCTGGAATCCCCTTTGGAGTAATTTGGCCATTTATTTAAAAAAAAAAAATGCTGTTTCAGCTTCTGCAACACATTTACAAAGGACCACAGCTCTGTATCATTTATTATATCAGATAATATATCTAAAAAAGAGATAAAAATAAAAAACACTATGGAGCAAATAAGCATAATTTGATGTACACAAGTGACACCCAAAAGCATATTGTTAGCAGGACCACAAACATCATATGAAACCAGAAGCATGTAGTTGAAAAAGGTCAAGAGTTTGACGGGTTCCTTCGTCTGTTGTGGGGGCCGGCCGCAGGACAACTCTGGCCTCTCCAGAGAGAGAGAGAGAGCATCAAACACCTGACCTTCCCACAGCAGTCAGTGGGGGGGTTCAGATTGTAAGGATTTATGAGAGAAGGTAAAAAGCTCTGGCACTGGCTCTGCCCCATGACTCACCCTCAGGGGTCCTGCTCTCCCTTGTGTGTTGACAGTGTTACTGCGCATGTGGACTCCTTAAAGATTGGCAGTGCTTTTCTCCCAATTGTTAGGACCTCAATAACTCGTGGCCTGGCTACAAATAGGCTTTTTTGACTGCAATATCTCACCCTTAAATGATCACTTAGGTATAAGGGCCTCTCACTGTGTGACTCCAGTGGGCTACAGAAGCCCCACGACTGGGTTCATTAACTCCGCATTGATTGCTTGAGTTTGAGCACGTCCGGCAATGGCAGGTATAATATGACTCTATGAAAAAGCACTCAGAGTCCCCAAAGAGTAATTAGGGCACAGACAAGCAGGTTTGTAAAGTTTTAATGTGCCTTGTGTAAAATGCTCATTTCTCCCATTTGAATTACAAGAAGTCCTGTTTGAGTAATGATTGCAATTAACAAGGAGGTCTTTTTTTTTTTTTTGAGTTTTTTTTTGCATTACCTGTAACTTTTCTTCATTCGGCAAAGACATAAAATTCCCAATTCCCAAATATAAAAAAACAAAAAAACAAAAAAAAACCTTTGTTTTGCAATGACATATTTGCTTATCTACCATATCAGTGACACTGATACTGTTGTCATTTTGCTGCTGGAGGATCTTGGTCAGAACTTGTGGTTATAATTTGAGAGCGGTCTCTTTTTTAAATGCTGTGTCAGGCCTGTCCAAGTTACTGCCTGTGGAAACTGGCTTAGGTGTGATTGATGAAGGCCCAATGTTTTGTGCAGTCCCAGGTGAGTGGTGTGCTCACAAGTGTAGTGCTTCAGGGTGCTGTGCGATAACATTGGAGCTGTCCTCCCTGCCACCACCCTGCTAAGAGCCTCATTCATCATGCATATAGAATGCTACTCACTTAACAGCCGGGCTTAAATATGATTCGACCCTCTTTCCAAGAGTTCTATGAATTAAACACATGAATGGCACTCCCAATATGACTCAGCTTTCAAAAAGCATTAATCGTTTATATCATCAGGATTCTATTGAATTTATGAGTAAATTTTTCTGGAACATTCTCCTGAGACTCCTGAGTGTAAAATCCTTCCCCAAACCCTCTAACATCAGAACAGTGATCATAAGAGCAGAGCCTCCTGTCTGCAGGAAAATATATACCAGGCTAATGAAATTTAGAAGTGCTGTGGTGCCCAAGCTCCTGCCATCCAGCTCTCCATTCCTCAACACTTTTTTTTGAAGAGAAATCACTCTGGTTTCCAGGCCCTGATGGGTTTTCTGGCAGATGAGACTGAAACTCTCACTAAGCACCTCTGTTCCCTAATGCTTTCACAGAGGCAGGAATTTACTGTGACCACCAGATTGTTTTTGATATGTCTTGTCCACTTTACCCAAGCTTTTAGCGTGTAACAACCACTATGAGAATATGCTTATTATTAAATAAAAGCTGCTGCAAGTCCAACATACTGATGATCCTTTTGGCTACATTTTATCCAACAAAAAGCACCAAATGCTTGTTGTTGGATATTATTGGTTTGATCAGAAGTTTGTTTCTGTTGGAATATCTGCAGTTCAGTTGAAAATGCCTATTCAACATTTTTACTTTGTAACCCTGTAATGAAGTTACATAATACATATGGGGAAAAGTTTCTTCTTTTTATGAAGCATCGACATTTTTTTTAAACACGTAATATGGTTAATCTTGATGAGAATCAATAATTTAACTGTCAGAGAAATTGATTTTATCCACAATTAATACAACAATTTCAGCTTTATTACTGTCTGTTGTCTGTTAGTGAACAGGCTGGTGCAGTGACACTGACACAAAATATTAATGAAGAATAGAAATAAAGTGCAACCCACATTTTAGAAATTAAATATCGGCAGTACCCTCGAAACACACCTAATAATTTTAATTTTGTTGAAATTGGGTCACCCAGTGGAGTAGTGACTAGCACTGTTGCCTTGTAGTAAAAACAGGTGGGTTTGCAACCTGGTCCAACTGCATGGAGTTTACATGTTCTCCCCATGTGTACATGGGTTTTCTCTGGGTACTGCAGTTTCCTCCCACGGTCCAAAAACATGCAGATGTTAACGGGATACTGTCAATTGACTGTAGGTGCGAATGAACAATGAGATGGTTGTTGAAATATGAGTTGATCTTCGTGATTCATTTGGTTGCTCCAGCCCTTTGTAAGAACAGGACACATGTTCCATACCCCCCCCCCCCCCCCCCCCCC
>JAFBJR010000070.1:66281-94527 GCA_016785285.1 Brachirus orientalis
CCCCTTTTCCATCCCCCCCCCCCCCCCTCCCCTTTAATTAGGCCAGACTGGAAAAACTGACCACACTCCTTGTTTTCTTGGTGTATGTCTGTGGAAAGGTGTGTGGTGGGCCTGAAAAATTAATACATGCATGGCATCTCCCTACCTGCAAGATTTATAACCAAGTATGCTGGACACACCGCAGCGGTCAGACTTTTAAAAAGCATGTAAGACAAGACTTAATTTCAACATCTGACAGTTGAAGCCAGTTACCACCAATAAACAAACACTCTCCCCCTTTTTTAAAAAAAAAAGTATTTAAATGTTCTTGAAAATAAACCAACATTTTCCCAGTGGTGAATACCCAGGTTTGAATGAAGCAGTTTATGTTTAACCATCGTTTACAATTCAGTAAAACTATGCCCACATTTGTACTGCATTTATTAACAGAGGATATATATTAACAGTATTAGATACAGAATACATCTTCTTAAGTGGATTTATTTTTTCAGTGTGTTTTTAGGGAAAAAACACGGCTTAATAATTGCTTGCTCTATGTATAGTTAAAGGATATATGGGAAGATAATCAAATGTTTGTCAGAAACATGGAGAGTTGGCAGCATCAGACCTTCAGGAAAGAAGGGTCGTAATATTGTCAAATGAGTCTATATTTGCAACGAAACACCTGAACAGAGTTCCAGTAAAAACTGTGTTGGGCAGGGTTTCCCGTCTTAGAAGCATTTCTTTTTTCTATTAAAAGAAATAGTAAGAATGAGCCCATTTATGAGGCTCTTTCTCCTTGTTTGTTTTCCCTAAAACTTTGGTGAAAGTCAAATTGTTAGAGCAAACAAAAAAGAACTGTAAACCTGGAAAACAACAAGCTCTTGTAAACAGAGAGACACTGGATAGTGGGGAAGATGCCATAGTAACACAGGCAGAGCAATGATTTCTGTTTTTCTTTTTCTCACTTTCTCCAGGACGTTATAGGAGCCATCCACTGATGCTTTGAACAAAGCTTTTGGGTTTCTGTCCTGGAAACAGTGCTGCTGTTGTATTTAAGTGCTTTGTTGCAAAACATGTAGTTGAAAATGATATGACATGTTTATGTTCTGAAAGCAGCAGAAACTAAAATGCGATGAAATAGTTACTGGAGAATAGTGGTGAAAATGGTTTAACCATGTTTTGATCAAGAAATATTATGTATAAAGGGTGAATTTTGAATATATGAAAGAAATGCTTGTATTTGTGTTTGGCTGGGGTAGGAAATTCAAAATTAAAAAAAAAAAATATTATACAGGGATTTACAGAGCTGACATTTATTTTTCAGTGTAAGGCCTGGTTCTGCCTGGGTTTTTTATCGATAGTTTTCTTATTACCTTCTTCATGATATTGAAGAAACTCTCATATAGGCTCAGTAGCAGATTGAAGCAGTTTTTAGTTAATCTCAATAATCAAGAATACATTTTTTTATTTGAACTATTTTATCCACTTTTCCTATTTTATATATATGTGTATATATATATATATATATATATATGTGTGTGTGTGTGTGTATTTTATTTGAATACACATTAATGAAAATTCACATAGCTAATTTCCATCTTTACATAACATTAATAACATTAAGTGCAAACAATAATACACAGTGACACTTTTATTAAGTACAGCCACAAATAGACATAAAACACATAACAATGTAAAGTGTCAGCACTATAATGTGCCAATGATGGTTGTCCTATATAGTGCAGTCTAGAATGTATATTTTGAATATTATCTGTTTATACTACATTGTCCAGTTGTCAAGTCTTAACCAATTGCAAATTCTGGCGTCATCCTTAAACTGAAGAAATACAACCAAATTGTGTTTGATGCTGCCTGTCTGTGTCCCTGACATCCACCTTTTCCCATTCAGGAAGGCACATGTGGTCTACATTATATTATATGATGCGAAAACACTGTGGCACAGAGAATCAATGGTGTATGAAGCTTTGTCAAATCTACTTTTAGACCCCATCATTCAGTCCAGGAAACTGGGCAGTGCGATGTTTCTCTGTGCCTTCCTCTCGTCTCCGAGTGTTTGACTAATTCAGATGCATATAATCACTTTCAGATACAGTGCACTTGTTGGTTCTTTAGCCTCAGCATCTCCAGCCGCATCTCCAGCTGCAACAATCTTTTTCTACCTGACTGGATGCCACTATAATGGGCTCAAGCAATGGAGTGGGGAGAGCACGCCTCGCTTTTGTCTATGAGGTTTAATACATGACGCCGAGCATGATAGTGGTGCTCCATACAGACCTGCCACCCTCATCCTGCCTTTCAGCACCTTCTGGCCCACAGAAAGGGCCTCTTTGTTCAGCCTTGTGCTTGTGACGTCTATTCAAGACCATGCTTCCATTAGCAACAGCCTGCCAAATAACCAAGGATTGTGATGGGGCCTAATACCAACTGCATATGTAGTATTTACTTAGGAAGGGATAGAAAATTGTCCCTCCCATAGCATCCAGACACAAGACTACTTTTATAACACACCTAAGTCACACGCACTGCCTTTTACCACACTGAGTGATTGATTTCATTTACTTCTCTAGACCTTATACTTAGATTGCCACTAGATTTTTACCCCAGACTTACTTTTAATTAACCAATATTTTGATTTGTATACGAATTGTAATGTGCGATTGTTGTTTGACTTGCAATTTATTTGTTGTATTTCAGTCCTTTCCGAATTCTGAATAGATTTAAATCAAAAAAAAAAAAAAAAAAATCTTTAAAAATGTAGATTGACAATATCCATTAGTCTGATTAGCTGATTCCTGTTTTAAAAAAAGTAGATCAGCAATAGTAGTTTAACTTAATATCCTTATTCCAGCTGTACAATCTTACATTAATTCAGAATTTCAATGGAGGCATAAAGCAGCAATATACATTCATATTTATTCGAGTGCCCCACAAGGTGTTTTATTCCACATGAAATACAATCCTGTCTAAACATAAAGAAATGGAAACTTAAATTTCTCAAACGTTGACATTCTGTCTGATTTTATTTTTACTGGTGGTATTTTTTTCCACTGGGCCTGCCCAATATCCTATGGTCATGTTCAAAAAAAAAAAAAAATGATTATACTTGTATAAAGCAGATTCTCTTATCATGAGTTTACTCACAACAGAATCAAATCCAGATTCTTGATTCAAACATCACTAACGTTACTAACCTTACTGAGGATAGTCTACCAGTATATGGAAATAAAACAATATTCAAAAATCACTTTTAAAATAAACAATTACAGTTGGTTGTCATAGTTGGCAAACACTTTCCTATCCTGTCTCTATTTAAGGAAATCTAATATATCTGTCATATGTTCATGGATTATAATGATGCCATGAAACATCTAGTCAGTGTATAAAAAAGACCTGTAAGCTGTAAGTTTTTATTAGAGTTAAAACTAGTCCATTCAGCTGCTTTGCAGAGAAGTGAACACACTGCCAGTAAAGATGTTAGACAGTACATTGTAAGTAACAGTTTTACTGGAAACTGTTGTGAATAGAGAGGAAATTTAAGGACAGTATTTATGAATTTGGAGAAAACAATTTAAGCATATAATAGAGCAAATACAAGACACAAGGATTAAAAAGTCAGGCTATGATTTAACAGTTACTTGAAATGTTGTGTGCATTTTATTATACAAATTTAAAATCAACAATAATACGTTTTGAGGGCAAAAAAGAGTGCTGATAATTTTACAGGAATTTAAAATACCTTTAAAATGTTTTCATGGGTATTTAGATTCATTATTGGCCAAGGATGGGAGAGAGGGATTCTACTGGCAGTTGTCAATAAAAACTCAATGTGAGCCACACCCAGAGCTTGAAGAAAATAAGAAAATTACCCCACTGTCAATATGCAGGTAAAAGACATACATCTTCATGACCCACGACCTTGCCATGACCTTTCCCATAACCTGATAAACCCCAGTAACTGCAGTGCAATGTGCACACTTTCATAATTGCTGTTATTACTCTAATCAGGTGGTAAACTTCTTCTAATTACCTTCCTTAACAGTTGAATGTGTGTCTGGGAGACCAATGGGTGGTCATACAGTATGCCATGAATATGGAGCTGTGAACAGGGAGGGTCGGGCATGTTAAACCAAAGGAAACCCTCAGGGCCACGCGACAGGACCCATGGAGCCACTGAAGTGATCCCCCAGCCACAGCCTACAGTCTGCCTTTTACCTCCTTATGTGTACACAAAGACGAACTTATCCGAATCCTGCTCCCTCTCGCTCTTCCCTTCTCCCCCTCCATCCTGGGCCTCGACCCCCTCCTCCATTCATAATGTGACCGAGCTGGGTCTTGCCACTGCAAAATAAAAAAACCTGAGTCAATTGCCAAACAATCACAGCAGGCCAGGAAGGGAAGATCGTTTAAATAAATGAAAGAAAAAATAAAACATTTGATCTGATGAATGAAAAAAGTGGGGCAATTTTTTTTGCAAATGTCTTGAATCTGTTCTTTAATATAAGGCAAGTTAAACTTCTGTTCAGGTGGACGTTTTCCATTTTACTGTCACAATCTAAAATAAACTTTGATACTTTTAGGCCATGTCTTCTTCACTGAACCAATATTATACTAAAGAGAGAACATACAGCCCTGACCTGTGGTTACATCTTTCATTGTTGAGTCCATCTCTCTCCATCATTGTGTTTGAGCTGCACCGGCCACGTGTGCTGGATCTGTCACCAGCACAGAGTACTGTAAAATGTTACATTTCCTCTGGCAGAGTCTTTACAACACAGGGGCATGCAGGCCACACACAGCTCCCAGAGATCCAGCGATGAGAGTAAATAAACCAGAGGAACCATCCCTGACGCCATGTGTGGCTACATACAGTGCAGACTGGTGGGCAAATAAAGTTGAGTCAAGCATGATTGCCTCCTCACCTTTCCTCATGATGCACTGTCCTCCCTCCCTCCTTGACTCCTGATTTGTTAAGAGTCAAGGAGGCTGGAGGCTCAAGGCCCTAATAATTAAAACAACAGACACAAATATAAAGATGAAACACAATCATATCAATATTTCTACATCTCTGACTGATGATCAGCAAAACAACAACATTCAACGTATTAGTTCGTAGACAAATGAATCTTTACATTAGGTTTTGCAGTAAAGCCTTAACCGTTCTGACTCGTGCTGAGCTCTGACTCATTATGGAGCGTTACTAAAATAAAATCATGAATAATATAATGCTCTAAGCATATAATATGTTTATATCTGTTTCACCTTTTGACATGCCATTCTTCGTATTTAAGGCAGTAATTCAATTTTATTAATTACTACCGACAAAAATACTGTTATTGTACCTGACAACACAGACTGTATTATTGATATCAAGTTATGCAACATATTCATTAAAATATACTGTATATAATATTGTAACATGTTTTATTTTGTATCAAACTGTTTGTCTTCATTATAGGATTTGTCAGGCATTTGTCTCATATACTGATTAAAATGAAGCATTTGTATTTTAATAAAGACATTGTTTAGACATTGTGCAGGTGAGGTAACGGTCTGCATTGCACTTGTGAAATTATTACACTTACAATACAGTGTAACAGTGTGGGCTGAGAGAGCAACAGTAAGTAAGTAAGTGATTTTTATTTATAAAGCAAATTCAAAACATATTTTTCACTGACCAAAGTGCTGTACAGAAGAAATAAAAGAACTTTAAAAACAGCTCTGTGCATGTATAGGCTCAATAAATTTGAGAAAAATTGCTAATATGCATTTTTTTTTCAGTTGAGTGGATGTTGTCAGAATTCAAGGAGGAGAAAACTGTTATCCCTCCTTCCCTTCTTCAGCAACTTGGTTATTACTTCCATAAATTACTGAGGAAATCTTAGAACAGGGCCTCCAGGTTCCATGGAGCCACAAGCTGTTTGTCTGATATATTTATGACAAGGTTAATGTTTGTATTACAAGTGTTTCTACAGTTTTTCTGCTGTGGGATTCAACATGCAGGAGGGAGCGTTAGATTTATGCAGCGAAATGTGCAATGGAAAAAAAAAATATCAGGTATCAGGTCTGGATCTAAGGCTGACAACGAGCTCTGCCCTTAACTTCATTATCTTTATGAGGTACTCACATAAGTGCCAGTCAAGTCAGATTGTTTAACCAAGAAAATCCTGTAAACACCCACCAAAATTCAATTCCTCTGCAAATTCTCAGAGAATGTCACATGGTGACGAGGAGCATTCCCCTTACAGTAATCCAGAGCAAAGCAAGCCATCGTCACCAGAATTGATAGTGACACTGCTGACATTTCAGCAGGTATACACCCTGAAAAACAAACGCCTAATCCATATTTCTAAGCAGGATTTGCCTCCAAATTGCTCCATTGCCTGTGGTCCTTCTGTTTGTTGTCGTCCATTGTGGCTCATGGACTTTAAATAAACACAGCTTTGATAAGCTAGGGGCCAGACATTGACCTCTGACCCATAGCAGTTCCGATCGGGGTCCAAGGGCATGAGGTTCACCAGGTGACACAAGCATAGCTCTAAATGAGCTGCCTTTTTCTAAAGACGGAGTTTTATAAACATTGTGAGTGGATGAGGGAGTGCTGTGAGGAAATTGACTTTGTCCAGAGTGTGTTGACCAGGAGGAGAGCAGAGGTTAAGAGGTGCAGGACCCAGAGGAAGCTCGAGATGATGGTGTGATGTTTTTCCCACCCAGTGCACATCATTAATGGAACAATCTTTGTCACGATTTTGAAAATATTTATTAATAAAAACATTAAAAAAATAATATAAAAAAAACCCAGATTAAGCATGCATTATAATTAAAATTCTGTGTCTTAAATACTTTGCATGTGTACTCTGCAGATTTTATATGAATTTTCAACAAACACTATCGTGTCACTGTGTTTTGGATTTATTTGGTTTCCTACTACCTCTATTTACTTCATTCCTACTCTCACCGAAATTATTTTTAACTTAACATTATATTTTATTAGCATTTCATTAGCATAAAAAGAGCTGAATGCTCTGTCTACGCTGTCGAACATGCACTAAACCACAAATTATGATTGGAGCCAATAACATGCCCACACTGTTTCTCCAAGAAAGCTTTAGATTTATTACATTTGTCCAAATAAACATGTCTTAAGGTTTTGGCAGAGAGGAACCATGGCTGAACATTAATCTGAGATTAGACCAAGCTGCTGATATGAAAAGATTCTTTGTCAAAAAGATCTTAAGGGGGAAAAAAAACCCAAACATAATGACTGTTTGCTAACATTAAGTATCTCTCTATGTTGTTTTTCACTCCTATCTCTAATTCCAGTTACCATGCCCTTACTCGTTAAGTTATTAAAAAAAAATTTTCATGACAAATGAGGTGTGCTCTTAAGTAAACATCACTCAGAAATGTTTATTTTTGTCTCTGTATAATTTCAGGACAGTGCAGTAGTCACACTTATGCAGGTAAAGTGCTCAGTGAAAATCTTTCCAGTAGTTCCTCATCATCTGTAACCTTCTACTAGGGTGGGATTGCTCATTTTCATATTTCCCTACTTGTTGGAGAAATAAGTGGCATTTCTGCATCAACTGTGGTGTGCAAAATTATACTGACTACCATGTACTCCATATAATAATTACCATTAATATAGTATGTAAGCAACGGGTGTTTGACAGAGCTGTTAATTTAGATGCATTTTATATACAATTGCATGACACACTCCACATATCCACAGAAAAAAGCGGAAATACTTCATATTTGAATCCTGGACATAAAGACCAAGGGTATTTCTTGCAAAAAACACAATGAGAGAAACAAATCAAGGCTTTGTGAAAATGTAAAACGTAACACTTGTTTAAATCTGGCAAAAATATTATCCTCATTATAAATCTTATGCCCTCTGTGTTTATGACATTTTAACCTTATTAATATAAAATGGGGAAAAGCTTGGAAAAGAGCTGCAGGTTGAGCAAATATAGTGTGTTTTATACTAATAAAGTAGCAGGGTTGTGGGTAAATGTTTATATTATTTTACAGCTTGCCTTGAGGAGGGAAGAGATTTCGATCAGTGATGAATGTAAGTTATTACCTTGTATTGTAAACAATATAAGTCACCCCCCCAAAGCTTTACACTGTTGTAATGTGGATTCCCCACTTGTATTACGTGTAGTAAAAAAAAAAAGTAGCATTTTTAACACTTTTTTCTTAATTGATCGCTGAATGATATTGAATAATTTTAGCTCTGATTTTCATTTCAGACAGTTTAGAATTGGAAGAGATGATTGGAAAATAATCGCTGCACCAGAGCGACAGTAAATCAACCTGCCTCTACCTTCCCTGGATGGATGCTTCATAATGACAAAAGATGCATATAAATCAGGAGGTGGTTTGAGGTAATAGGATGTCTGGTCTGTATCAGCCAGAGGATTTTAAGCTCAGTAATTGCCAAGACTGGACAACCTGCTTTTCAGGCAATGGACAGTTTTTGTATATTTGCCCAGTGAGTGATTTGCAGACAGACATTCTTGTAAAGGCCACCAGCACTGCTCTCTGAGGGCACTCCGGCTGCTGACATGTCACGTCTTTCAACTCCAGCTTGGTTGTTGGCACAGGACACACTCTCCCTGCCAGCAAGTTCTCTTCTGCTGTGTGCTTTAACCTGGTACAGTATGGAATGTGGGGGACCAAAAGTAGTAACTGGAGAGCAAGTAAAAAAAAAAAAAAAAAATCTATTAGCTGTTGACACACACTATTTGACTACGTTTAGCTGAGGTGTTGAAGTATCATCACCACCTGGGGATATAAATCAAATAAATTCAGAATGTTGGTACACGGGGGTCCTGCTTGAGGATGTTTGTGAGTACGCTGATTATTTGTGTGTTCAGGGAAGGATTTCCTGTCAGTAAACAAAGTAATACACGGTCTGAATCCAAAACTGCCGGGCTGAAAAGAATGATGGAAATGAAGATCTATTAGGTGCTGATATGAACGAGTTGTACAGTTGTCAGGTTCGGATTGATGAGAGTCGTGGGAGCATCTTTGTTGATGCTAAGTAGTTCATGTCAGCTCTGTTTCCAGAAGGAAGTCTCTGCTGAGAATCCCATCGCTGTGGCCAATTTAAGCTTTGTAAGAAGAATTCATTAATCATATTACTAATTTGTTTATACACCACGGTGCTGACATAGACTGAATATTGTTGTAGTAAAGGTGGGAAATTTCATTGTGGTTAGTGCATATTAAAAGTCCACTGTGCAACATTTTAGTGGCAAAAAATGAATATACAAGTGTGTAATGGTTTTAAAATAAAAATTGTTTTGGTTTCGTAGCCTAAAAACAAGTGAGGACCTTGCCTTATAGCTGCCATCTTGTGCATTCATGTTTTTACAGCAGATTAAAAGGACAAACCAGCCAGAGTGTGTATTGCTTGATTAAAAGTGGAAGCTTACAACACACACACACACACACACAAAAGAAAAGAATGATGGCCACCATAGTTCTGTGACACACTTAAAGGGAGGGGTAAAGGGAGCGTTGAGCAGAGTCCACTGTTCTGTATCTACTATATCAGTCTGTATTCTCTAGATTAAATGTTACACATTGTAAAGGTTCATATGGGGGTGGTTATGGGCAGGTATTGATATGTTTGTGCAAACACTTAAAATTCAAGTGTCAAATTGTGCATAAGTTATAAACTATTGTTCAAAATTGCTAAGTCTGGTTTTGTGGTGACCTTGGTTGCAGGTTTAATCACGGAGTGGCGGAGGTCACGTGGCATTTTATTTATTTTTGTCCTCTTATACAATGAATTGTTTTGGTATTTAACAAATCTGCCAAAGGTAAATAAAATACACAAATTTAAATGTGAGTTACTGTTGGTGCATTTCAGTTGCAAAACTTATATAGCTGTTTCTATTCAAATGTTACATTTTTTATACATTTAAAAATGAAGACAGTGTTAATTAGTTCATCTATTGATATCAAACTGGATATTGTGTGCTTGTTTTTGAACATTGCTCAATAATTGAACTCTAAGGAAAATGTTAAGAAAGTGAAAGACCTTATTGTTCGGCATAACCAGTAGCAGATAAGGCTAAAGGTTGCTATGGAAACTCAGCCATCTGGAGCCAGAGCCCAATTTAGGAAAACCACAAAGTCAACAAAAACACACGTGACGGTTGGGAGAGAATGAAAAAGGTCGTGATTATGTGGGGCCATAATCAGAAGTCAAAATATATAAAGTAAAAGACCCTTGGATACAGTGACACATCATCATTAATTTACATCATTTTAAGTAAACTATCTTTCTGTGGCACAGACGGAGGCATGATGACACATTTACAGTATATATAATCTGGGGCTGTCACTACTGCAAAAACTATATCCTTCTATTTATCCAAGGCAAGGCCAAAGGCATCAGTGGTTATATGCTTATTGTAAATGTTTTAAATCAACCACATAATTTACAGAGGACACAGTGAGCTAATGTCTTCATAGTCCCACCATACACCCGTCTGACATAACAAGTGAGACACAGTGTTTGACTCAAGGGGTCTGTGGAAATATTAATGTAAAAGTGTGTTTTTACTTTTCATTTCAGAACTGCATAATACACAACTTCAAAATGAACAGTTAATGTTAATATAAGATAGAATAACGTGAATGAATGAATGAATGAATGAATGAATTAATGAAAAAAAAGAATAACATGTAATCCAGCACATTAAAACATAATGTAAAATCTATGTTGACCACACGGTAACTTTTTCTAACCCTCCCTGGGGTTAAGTTAAAATGACTGCATTGCTGACACCTTCCAACTGCATGTGTTACAAATCACAAAGGAGCGAGTGCATGTATTAGAATTTTAATAGTTTACACCTTAATGCAAAACTGTCCTCTGAGTTTTGGTTTGAAAATATGTAATAACATGGCCACGTCGGTGTGAAATATTGTAGTAGAATTCTGTTATTCTTATTGAAGTGATTAGGATGCACTGAGATATAATACAGTTCAGACAGCAGTTGCCAAATCACACTTTAATAACCATAGACCTGAGAACAGTTTAATATAGACACAATTAAAATAGACTTAAAGGGATCTGTGTTTTTCTCAGCTCATGAATGTACTTGTCATTATAAAGTGGACATTTGTTGTTACGATTGAAACCATGCAAGAACAATAACAGGACACTATGAAAGGTTTAGCGTTATAAACTTTATATGTAATGCAGTCTTCTGTGAATTATGGGTAATAAGTTAAAACTTATGTATTAATCTCTGTATTGTCACTAACAATAAATTCAATCAATCCAATACATTTTCACTTACTATAATGACAGAAATGGGTCTTAAACAACATGAATAATAATAAATATTATACAATAATACTGGAGCTACGATTTTTTTTTTTATTGCAACAATATAAATTATTTTACCACATTTCTCCTATGTCATGCAAGCCCGAAAGCATGATTTTAAACATTCAGTCATGAAGCATACTACGATAGCTATGGGAAATGTGACAAATTAGGCGCATGCCTATGACAAATGCAGGTACACTGCAATGTTAGACTTGATAGTACCAGAGTATTTATTTCCTTACATCAGGCTGGATAAAAATTCTTAGTTCTGCTGATTTCAGGATGGGTGACTCCTGCCACTAGTGGGGTACCTGTCCAAAAACAACTTGTCTGAGGTTGCTGTCGAGCCAGAGTCTGACACAGTGATTATAGGTGGTGCTCCGGGTGAGGAAAGCTGCGGTTTTCGTGCTGAATATCTGAGAAATCCATTGTGAACTTGATCTTTTCTGGTGGAGCACTTGACTGAATTATTTGCCGCAGGGAGGAAATAAATGTCAGACAGCAGTGTGGAGAGTCCTAAGTCATAACATTGGTGTGGTGTCAGGATATTAGCAAGTGGTCTAAATTTGTTATAATGGTAAATTTCTTTGGAGTGGCAGGATGGGATGATTTCGGGACGATCAACACTCTGGATGCCACTCACCTTGCTTCTCCCATAGGAGACCACAGGAGTCACTGTGCAAAGCAACATATGCTGTACCTCCTGTGTACTTCCAGACATCCACTATTCAATCCCCGTGATGGAGGAAGACAGAGAAATTTAGCACCTGTTTGTTTTAGGGGAATACAATATCTGACAAGCCATAATGTCTTTCGATCTATTTGTGAAACATAAATTACATACAAGAGGCTCCACAAGAGTCTTTTCTGTCTCGTGACATGCTACAGCAGGCTCAGGCAAAACAAATACAGTTGATACGCAACATCTTTTGTATGTGTGTGTTTGCATGTGTGTGTCACTGAGGGCAGGCCCTTATACTGTACGTACAGCATATATAATGCTAAGCCTGATGCGTGAATGAATTGTCATGACGTGTTTCATGCAGCTCAAAACACATTGTAAACTCCATCAGTCACCCAATAAATCCTGTTGGAGGGAAAACACAACACAAGATATATGGCTGTTTAATGAACATGAGTGTAGGTGGCGGTGTAGTGGACTGGTTCGAGTCTGAATGGGGTGCATGAGTTCAGTGGGAATAGGGTGTAGTCCACTGGGACTAAGTTCAGTTTGGAGAGCACGAGGCCATTGGGGGGGGGGGGGGGTGGATAGAGACAAGGCCCTATAGTCACAAGGGGTTAATTGTAGGTGTTTAAAGAGCACATGTCGTTAAAGAGCTGGTGGGTGGAAAGAGTTCTATTTATACATGGCAGAGGTAATGAGGTGAAATTATTCTGTCCGACAGAGATGGGATGTGACCACAGCAGGCTGGTGGAGACTCCCCTGCTCTGGCTTATAGGCTCCTGAGAATGTTTTTAGTCCAAATACAGGGGGTTAAATGTAAGATTGCTAATTAATTCCCATTTACATACAGCCAGCTGTGGTTTCCATTGCACCCTACAGCCCAGGCACCCCTGTCACTGGAGGCAATTGAATGACTAATTAATGATTCCACAGATGTAGCAATTAAACTAAAATGAACTTAATAGATCTCAGACGGTTATGTTGTAATTAGCCATGTTTACATGATAACACATATAAACACAGACTCTAACAACAAAGAATCGGACATACAGGTTCTGAAAGGCTTAGAAAAAAAACATGGATCCCTTCTCAGTTTTAAAGTGTAGCACAGAGGGAGATGTTATCACATACGTGACACAAATCTGCTGTCATATGACACAGTAACATTAGCCTGAAGCAGCTATTTTAGATCGAATATAATTAAAAAAAATTATATCCAAGAATTTTTAGGGTGACTAAAAAAAAAAAGCACCATTAAGTCCACCAGAGGAAGCAACTCCACAGGGTTCAGATACACAAGTCCAACAAACAATTGCCCTGGAGAGAAAGCATGTAGTTGTCTTAACAATGCTAAGTAAGATATCTTTTACAATGTGATGAGTTTATTCTCATTATTTCTCTTTTTTTTTCTTTTTTTTTTTTTTGCGGTGTAACTCATCCTGCAGTTTTGAAGGGAAAAAGAACACAAATCATACATCAGAAGGATTTGTGATTCAGAATGTACTGTTTGTCTCTTGAAGCTCTATATTACACAAATGATGTCTAGTGATCATATACCCATACAATATGCAATTGACATGCAAAAGAGAGGGACACTTGTTTCAAATAATCAGCTAGGTCCCGTAAAATGTGTGTGTGTGAAACAAGTGTGTGACTGTCACTTTTCATTTTGTCCTCTCTTACCAGGATGGTGGGTATCACACATGAACATTGAAATGGATCAACACAGTACTGATATTAGCAAACTCTCCAAACATTAGGAACAGATGACAACTGAGTAGTCGACAACTAAAAGCTGAATACATACTGCCTTAACATAGGACCTCAACATTAACCTGATTAATAGTCGTGTAAACACCCAGCAACTTCCATGACTAGAAATTTGTAGTTCCTAGGATGTGAAAGTAATTAAAATAAGTAAAGATATACATATTTTTTATTTTCTGCATTTTAGTACTATTTATGCATTAATAACTTAAATAAGTATTTAATTAATAGAAGCAACAACACAGATGTTGGGTACTGGTCAGTAATGCGTGGTCTCCCACAGGCCTCAGACTTACTCTTTGCTGAGTTTTGATGAACACTGGATAGAATTCAACCTAAGCAGAGTTTGCAGTTACCAGAACGTGATCATTGGTAAAGTGTTAGGTAACCTGCCAGTCATCATGCAATTTCTGGAGCACCCCAAAGGGAAGCCAAATCTCCTTCCCTTGTTTGATACATTTCTTAATTTGCTGCTCAACTTCCTCTAAATCCTTGTTAAGTTGTATTTTTTCCCAAACGATTTTTTAGATATTTGGAGATATTGAAACAGAGAAGAAGCAGAACACGAGAGCAAAGTAAGGTTGTGATTAATGAATGCATACCGCAATGAAATGTCTGTCATTCATAGAGCGCTTTCCTCCCGGTGCTCGGGTTACATGTACTGAAACAGCGTTTGTCTGTATTAGTGAGGGCCTAGTTTTTTACTCTTCCTGTCTGCCTGCTGGAAAAGGAGAGAGGCCAGCCTGCAATGGCATGACGGTCAGTGGCACCCACCCTGCATTTCCATTGGTGCCTGCTGTCTGCGCCCAGGCTGAAAAAGGTGAGATGGATGATATACACACGCTCTTGCACTGAAGGCTGTCGAATACCAGTCTCAGTATGGGTTGGTATACTTCCAGGAAGAAGGCAGAAGTTTTATGGAGAATAGTATAGACCTGTCCTGGCTTTAGTAGGAATGTGAATCCAGTTTAAATGCTAAAAGGCCAATACATTTAAGGCTTGACAGAATGTCACTCTTTCTGCTTCTGTTACAGCGAGGAGAAATAAATAAATAAATCTCATCAACATTGGTGACATGCTTGCATTTGGCATGCACAGTGTTGACAGTTGAAACGTCACGAGCTGGATGCAAACTGTATTTCATTATGCGCGTGTGTTTGACTTGAGCACGAGAAGAGTGGCCTGCTTCAGGCAAACCCACACAAAACAGTGAATCACGGCCTTTGTGTAAATATTCTTTTTGGCTCTTGTCTTTTGGTTGTGTCTTAGTATTACTTTTCCAGAGTGAGGGTGACCTGCCGTGGTCATACAGGGCCTGTCTGGGCCTTTCTCGCTACATTAATTCATTTCAACCTCACAGAAAAAACACCACTTCTTTTTCTCAAAATTTGCCAAGAGAGGAAACTATTTATGTTGTAATTAAGGAGCATGTTCACTTTTTTATTGGCTTCCTAAAACTTGAATGATGTCATTATTTTGCAATGCAGCTTTCAAATCAAAATTAACCTGACTGCCATCCTCAGATATTGTATAAATGTATTATAGTCTCATCATATAAACTTATATATCACTCTTTGGAGTTATCGTAAAGCAGCACATTCACTTTTGATTTAAAAATGTTAATTCACTTTGAAGTGAAGCAAGGTACACACTATAGTAACTACAGTCAGTATCACCACTGCCAACCTTTGTCATTCAAATCTTTGTTATTCAAGTATACAAAGTATTTTTTTTTGGCAACAACTAATCACAATTTATAAAAACCTGGTCACTTACAACAGATAATCAAGATACTGTATGTATTAACGCTGGGCTTTTGGTTTAAATACCCCTTGATATAGTTTTGCCATTGTGCTGAATTTAAGTGAATAAAGTAAAATAGATTATGTGAATTCATACAAAAATGCCTTGTCTTCATAATTTTATTTCTAAAGTGGGTCTAACACATCTCTTGTCCCCTTTTCAACCTCCAAGCACCTAGAACTCTTGTGGAGAAAGTTGCATCAACACGTCCCTGTAATTAAACCACTTTTCAACAGCACAAATCCCAGAACTCAGTGAGCAGAGCTATGTTTGCTGTATTTTGTTTTGGAAACCCTACAGTGGCCTTTTGATGGGATTCCCAGGTCTGTCCTGGTTGGGCAGCTGCTGGAGAGATCATCATTTGTGTCTGCACGGCACCCGCTGAGGTTCCTGAGCACCGTGGGTGAAGCTCTCTTAGATAATTTCCATAAATATGAGTGATGTGCCTCTTTTCCTCTTTAGTGAATGTCCCTCGGGGAGGACATAACATTTGCAGACCAATAAATTATCATCTAATGTGTGTCCGGATTCACAAAGAGATTTGTTTGTTTGTTTATTTATTTATTTATATTTGTGATTGGTAGCAAAACATTTAATGAGGACATTTGACCCCATAGCTTCCATATGAAGGAGATAACTCTTTACTTGAAAATCGCTTTATGTTTCAGCCATTGCCCTAACGTATCTTAAAATAAATAACAGAATAGGATAAAATAAAATCACATTTGCATTTGGACATGTATGTATTGGGCATCACAATACTTTTATTCAGAAAGCCATTTATATATCACAACTCAAGATTGTCATCTGGACCTGGGCTCAATTTATTATTAATTTTAAAACCATGACGCAAATTCCTTGAACTCCCGAACTGCACAAACTTCTGTTATTTCTGCATTGCACTAGTTTTACTTTCTCAAAACAGTAATAAAATGCAGACACTTTATATCCCGGTGTCACAGTCCATTTCATTTCAGACTGTCATCTATGTCATCTTTTTCTGTTCTGGTGAAGGTCTCAGTGTAAACCCCATATACCTGCCTTTAGGCACAATTAACTTCACGCAGAAAGGTCTGCATGGGTCACAGACTGGTGCGTCCAGAATAAAAAGAGGCTCTATAAACTCCACTGCTTCTGCCAGTGTTGTCATGAGGCAGTGAATGAAAAGAAATGGTAATAACTTTATATCATTTGGTGGACAGTCAGACAGGAAAGGAACACAAAGCAGTAAAATTATATCCATCCAAGGCCTTAATGCCTCTGCTTGATAGTGTGTTTCCTTTACATTCTCACATACGAGAAGGGTTAGCTATGACTATTTTGTAATGAAAACTTAATGAAATGAGCAACTTTATTGCTTTATATGATCAGATACTATTCACTGCAAAAGAAGTAGAGAAAAAAATTATTGCATTAAATGTTCTATAAATGGAAGCCCAATGAAATGTTAATTAAACTTTAATTTAAAAATATGTATTTGAAACTATTTTTTTCAACTCTCAAGGTTTATATAAATATAAACTAAAACAGGCTATATATATTTTTCAACAAGAACTTAAAAGTCCATGTGCCCCTATTCTCATTGCACAGCTGTTACACATGTTTATACCCACGGGGATAGTAAGGCCAAAGGGCGAGACCCTTCAGTGTAGTGATGGTTTATGCGGACAAAACTTGTTCAGCATAAATCAAATCCTCAGTCTCCAAAATATTACTCTTATTTTGTCCTTTGAAATAAAATCTGTGGCTCTGTACTCGTCCACCTCTTCAAGCATCCCCTCTACCTCATTGTCGACACACACTTCAAGTTCAACTGTGCGCCAAAAAGTAAACCAAACTCCTCCGAGGAAGCCATTTATAAAAGCCCGACATCCGGCTTCCTTTTTTCTGATTGCTGATTACACCTCCGAGTTTTTCAATGCAGCGTTGCGAGTCACCTCACAACCAGCGCAGGACGAGGTTAAGAAACCTCCAAGCTGTAAATTAACCACATACATTATCTAAGGCCCCCCAAATTTGATCGACTGATCACCGGCTCCTCTTTACAGCAAGCCTTGTGAATGCTTCTGGAAATGATGAAAGAGAAGAGAGCTCTTAATGGCTTTAGCAGTGGGCTGAATCCCTGACTTGTCTGATATTAAATCACTTCTTATATTTCTTGCAGCTGGCTGAGCCGTGAATCTCAGACACTAACAAAACTCTTACCTCAAAATAAGTCAAAGCTGGGCATTAATTTGCATCACTGACTAATGGAGACATAAATATTGTTGACTGCCTCAGTCTGAGTAATGAAAGGACGTTACAACACAGCATATGGTCTAGGATGCTTTTTTTTCTTTAAACTTTTTTTTTTCTTCTTCAAGGCAGTGGCCATTCAGAGGTCACATTTTAAGTGTGACATGCAAAGAACAAAAAACAATAGTCCCATGGCTGGTTTAAGACTTAGAATCTGGAAATGAAGTGTATCCATGGCAACATAAATCAGATTGATAGAATTTTACTATTGGCACCTCCTCCTCCTACACAGTTAAAGATAAATCCACATGCTCAAAATGTCATTTGTCTATAGGTGTATCAGTAAACTTGAATTGAATTACATTTTTAACATGTTTGATTACATTGGTTATTTTTGAACTATAACAAAGTTTGTTGTTCTTGAAAATAGGTATTGATTGAGTTGAATTTAGGCTTTAGTCTTATCGACCTCTGTGAAATGAATACAAACCTATCAGAAGAAACAAAACTAATAAGTTTTTCATGTCGTTTAGTCATCAAACCCTTCAGCAAACCTTTCAACCAAGCATCTAACTGCTTCAAAGTTTATACAAGATTGTGAAGGAAAACGTATTTCTTTTTATTTTTATTGTTTGTTTGTTTTTTTAACATTAAGCACATTTTTAGTTACTGTTTGAGACTTTCTTTCTGAGACTTCATAAGAGCAAACTCCCAGGTCTGCCGTGACATTGCCTCATCCATGTCCAGCTGTGGGTTTGTTGTAAAAAAAATGGGTAAAAGGCTGCTTTCATCAGTAATTGATAGGTGCAGGTTTTGGTTCACTGGCCTTGTGTCACTCTTGCCACTATGTGTTAGGAATATATCAGAGCTGGAGCCGTGTGTAAAGGCGAGGAGATGGTGGAAACAAGTGTGTCATGACCAGAGAGAGTGGCACACATGCCATGCTTGTCAGGATGACTAATAGCCCAGGGCAACAGGTCTCACTGTGGGGTGTTAACAATCAGCCAGGCCTCAGGTCGTAGCCTGACAGCCAGCCACATGACTTGGATACAAGCTGGTCACCTGCACTTTGTAGCTTAACAGGACCTTTTGTCTCACTGAGCTTTAATCAACTGCCTCAACCTCTTTCGCTGTAAATATTAACGTTGCTCTGAGGCGTTAAAATGCTTCACACTACACATGAGTGTGTTTGACATCAACAACTTTGGGTAAAATTAGGAATCGTGATAAATGAAAGTGGCTTTAACAATGGCATGTAATGAACGACATTTGGGTGAACACGTGAGATCACACCCTGTGCATGGATCATTTAGTCTCTTTGCTGAAACTGAGATTCTTTATGTGACAGCTCTGCTCAGAGAGCAGTACATCAATACAAATTGACATTTACCCGCCCTCAAAAAAAAGGTTAAAAGTAAAGAGGGAAGCAGCAGGTTCATGTACATGATTAGCAGTTGGCCCTCCTAATGTAAAAAAAAAAAAAAAAAAAAAAATCATTAAAGCACATAAAAGAGACAACACAGATCAAGATAAGTGTGCAAGAATAACGAATAATATACTAGGGCAATGCCTATGACATTACATGATCCAAATCATCCAGAATACGACCACCACAACCACATAAAACTAGTGGAATGTCTATGGGATGTAACTTTGAAATCAACTTTGAGGCCTTTAAAAAGTGCTGTGTTGTATTGTGTAGTATTAATAGATAATTGGGCAATTTTTATGTTTTATATTAAAAGAAATGTCTACTGAATTCACCTACAGTAAATGTGACTTACTCTTTCTTTACAGAGTTTGTTCTGTCACTGCGGATAAGTCAAATTACAAAATGTATATGTGTGCAACAGTACTCTAGTAATAACTTTGAAAAAAATCTTTTTTTTTTTTTTTTAAAAAAGAAAAGAAGTCTAATTTGTAACAAAATCGCTAACTCAAGGTCACACACAGTGTATGACGTGAAGAGACAGGACACATCAGCACTGTGCCGAGCTGCACTCAGGAGGCCTGTTTTCTTCCAGACTTAGCAGTGCGTGCCGCCATTACACACTACACTGGGTGTTATATACAGCTGCTCATGTGATCCAACACTCCGCATGCTGACATGAGGGATCTGTGCTTTTGTCAACACAGAAAGGGTGTTGTTTTTTTTTTTTAATTACAAGCTATAATGATTCTGCATAAAACTGTTTTTTTTTTATATATTCATAGGTATCTGGGATAGCAATTTAAAACAAATAGCAACTGTTTGCACAAAAGCTGAAATATGATACACCTACAGTATACATGCTTTACAGATAAAGGTACATGTATTATACATGTTGTAAATGGCTAATCTATTAAAGACAAAGGAGATGTTGTTTTGAGTGTCTACCTCAGTGTTGTCATCTACAAGAAAAGGCATACAATGCTGCTCCACACCAACAGTCAGCTGACTGTGTTGCCAGCACTTGTCGATGTCTCTTTCAATTACCTCTGTTCATTTCCACATCAGTGTAACACTGCAGCTCATGTTTGTTAAAACAGTGTTAACAGCCAATTAGTCATGGGTTGAGGTGGCAGTTTTTTTTTGTTGCCCTGGAAGACAAGGGCTTTCCAATGGCATTTTATTTTCCAGGTGCGTTCCACTGGTTTTATATGGTGTGGGTAGACGGCCGTGCCCACCCTGTAAACAGCAGTGTCGATTGTGTGAGGACAATAAAAAAGACCACCAGAAATGTATTATTAATTGTAAATGATTTTCACACTCACCCAATGAATATATGCTGGATTAGTGTTAATTTAATAAAAATATTTGTTTGTGAACTATAGTTTGATCAACCTTATTTGTACTAAATGCCTGACAAAATAAATGATGTGCTATCTGTAACAAAACTGTGCAAATGAAGCAGAAAGGTTGAAAATGTGGGACAGAAGCTCATTTAACCACTTTTCTTTACTTTTTTTTTCACTTCTTGTCCACAGCGTATGCATTGTGCTCACAGACACGTTTGTGGTCCCATTCATACTAAAATGAGTGTCCGTTCCATTCCAACAAATTATCTGGAGCATGTGTTGTCCACACATATGTTTTGCGGTCACAAATTTTGGGGCTGCACATGGACATCTGTATAGGGTCTGCACCTTTGCACATGTGGATGGATGATAACTTTTCCATCCATTCTCCAAGGGGGTTATAGCTCACCTCTATGGATTACAAGACATGGTCTTTTTTCACTACACCTCCCTGTTACAACCAATATAATCTCCTGAAACAGTAACCCTTCAATATCATTGCAATACAATAATGAACATGCAGTTAAGCTCTTAGAACAGCTGTGGTTTAGGAAAAAACACCAGTTGGTTAGGTTGAAGTCCTCACATACCTAATAATATAATATTACAGTACAGTTGTAGGTTAATTGTCGGTTGCATTTTGTCACCTATTTTCTTTAAATTTTGCTTAAAATTAGTACTGTGTTAGTAGAATATAAAGACAACACAATGCAATTAACAGTTTAAAACATTTAACCTAAAATCTGAGCTCAATGTGTATTAAAATGAAAGATGCTTATTTTCATGCTGTAAGCTGATTTGTGCCTGGCTAAAATCTAGCATAAACGCCATGTTATGTTAAAATCTGAATGATATGCATATCATGTTTCTTTCAAGGCCGTTGTTTTTGTGAGTCATGCAGTAATTGAGGGGAATATTTTTCCTCCAATCCAGAGATGTGACTGCCTAAGGTCTTGGCAAAGTCCAGCACAGTCTGGGAAAAACTCCACTGAGTACTGGTGATTAAGTGTCTTTATTTAAGCCCATGAACTCAAATGAGCAATCAGAGCCAAACCAATGATCCAAACGTCCTCAAAACCCTGTTGCTGGAAGCAATGTACGGTGTCGCTCACCAACTATCATCATTCTCTCATGTTAGGTGGTATTGCAAATTGCAAAAAACCAAAGCCTGAAAAAACCCCTTTTATACATGCCTAATAAATATTATATTACAGTATTATGATGTACGTTGACAAAGGAATTATGCATGATTATGGACAAGATCTTGTCATGAATTTTACCCTAAACTGACAGATCTGGGACACTGGAACTCTTTCCCTCCATCTGGATGTCTGTCTCATTTCACTGTTCATCTATGCTCTCGCCTCTATATGCATTTTAGGTGATAATTTATGAATGCACATACAAACCCTATTGCCAGAAAAGTTTTCTTTTCAAATTACAATAAAATCTAAAATATGTAACTGTTTTAATCCACTGACCCTTTACTTAACAGATACAACTACACAGAAAAAAAGATTTTTAGTGTTTTCATGCCAGAATTCAGTCTCATGACGATGTTTCTCAAAACAAAGATTGCAAACAATTAACGTCATGGGGGTGGAAATACCTTTGAAAAGTATTGTCATTTAACACAATCTTCTCCTGCATCAAGAAATTAAATCTGAATCCGTATCATGCAAAGAGAAAGACATACTGTATACTATCTGTTTTGTGCAGTAACATCTTTGAGTCCTCTGTTAAAATTGTTGTCTGTTAAATTAAGTAGCTAAAGTGAATGAACAAATTATAGATTTGTTTCTATCGCATCTATGGAAAATGTTTAAACTGTTGTGGAAATGGGGTTTGTATAATAACAAAGACTTACAGTATATCAAGGCCATGGCTGTTCATGTTTTACAAGTAATTGAAAAGAGGTAGAGAAGTCCTGAGAGAAAAGGCATCAGAGCAGGCTGAAGAAGAACGTAACTGGATGATAAGACATGTTTTGTCTTCTGTGGTTTTATGAATGAAATGAAGTTTCCGGTGAGCTGGCAGCCTGGTCCTGTCTCTACCTGTCTGACAGAATTTCCTCATTCTTTCTGTCTCAATCACATCACTTGCCCCTATGATATAATAACGTTAAGGAAGTTAGATTACGTTCTAGTTGTATTTAATCTGCTGAACAAGAACATGTGATGTGCTATGAGGAAACAAGCTGCAACAATGTAACCTCATGATTTGACGACCGAGCGCTTGTTTTTGTTCATTGCATTGTCTCTAGATAAACATCCCAATGCTCCATTAAGCTCAGTAAACTATGATAAGCTTTCAACACACATGGCTTTAGTGGGAATGAATAGATTTGTTTTTATCTGCCTCAATGTGACACACAAGTATGACACTAGCTGGGTGTGTGTGTACCTGAGTAGGGGTGGGTGTGTGGATGTGCTAAATGTGCACTCTATTTTTAGTGCATTTTCAAAGTATGAGGTCGGTTTTACTGGGTTAAACACAGCCCACACCTGAGGGTGATTCAGTGGCACTAAGACGTGAGAGTCATGCCTGGCTGGTCGGTTCAGACTCTGGAAGCAATATCAGACAACCACCAGACAATGTGGGATCCCTGGTGTGATCTTCTGTTTTAATGTTATTGACCCCCAGTGGTAAAAGGGCCAATTTTAAGATGTTCCTTAAGTTTATGTGAAATGTGTTTTATACTTGAACACACAGGAATGCCTATGCAATCCATGAACTCAGTGATGATAGTTTGCAGAAGGCAGTTTCTTTGTAATCATAATAAACATGTGCATTTATATGGGATTTGTATCATACATGTCTTGCAGAATGTCTTTTGTAAACACAAATTGAGATGTGACATTCCCAGTTAGGATGCATGTTCTTGTTACTGTGTTTGTTGCATCTGCTTGTACATATATAGTGCTTTATATATGTGCCCTATCTGTCTTCTCCTTATGCAAAAGAGTGTGTGTCACAGCAGGTTCAAACAGCCAACACACTAACCTGTTTAACTCACTGGGCGCCTCGGCCACTGATGGGGCCACTTTACCGCTCTGGGCTGGTCCAGCCCCTTAAACAAGCTGTAGGGCTGCAGCAGCGGTTAGAACCCAAACCAAGCCTCCATTCACCTCATAAACCCAGCTGTTTATTTTCAGAGGCACGAGAGGAAACACTCGACAGGGCTTATCAGATCCAAACAGTCGCACGTCTTTGTTATTTTACACACAGGCCTTCTCTCAGCTGAGCCTCATTTTCAGTAATTGTTTTCTTTCTTGCTTGGTAGAATAACACGGAGGGCTACATTTAACACAAGTGGTAAGGGAATCCGTTAGTGTAAACAAGACAGATACAATGCACACTGGGGTTTTGAGCCTTTTCTGTTATTTTATGTTTTTTAAGGGCTGGGCTGAAGCAAATATCGGACCATACATATGTTGAAGTGAAATTGGTGAAATGAAATACAGGCAATTTGATGCAAAGTCAGTAACCTCCAATTGAGACCTCTATTTTCAACAATTACTGCTTCATTATTACTTGACTAAACTTCAGGCCCATTCAGTATTTGAGCTTTAAATATATCAGGCTGACTAAGGTGTAGATTAAATCTCTAGTGTAACTTTTAGGACAGGGCCCCAAAAGAACAGAAATAAGATGTGCTTAATAACACAAGTGTTGTGAATATAGAATGCTGCAATACTAATGTCACTGTAGTACACATGGTCAACATGGTGGCAGTGTTGCACTGTCCTTGGGGCACCTAGAGCCCTTTGTGCCTTTCAGTTCTTACCTGCTGAAGTCATGCTGCTGATCATCAGGCCAGTTTTACCAGAGTGTGATACACAGTGTGCTGAACATATCACCTCAAAAGTGCTGCAGATTCTGATGAGACACAGACAGTACACAGCAGTTGTAGTTTTGGTGGCAGTGCTGAAGAGATCACATAACTTCTTCTTGAAGTTTGGTAGAGAAACCTTTAAGTTTTCAGTAAGCAGGAAATGTTTGCAGTCACTCATGACTGACAACACTACCTCTGTTCAGCCGCAAGGTCCTTAGACAAGCCAACATTACAGCCAAGTATCAAGCAAACATCATCCAAATCCCCCAGCAGGAACCTGCATAGATGGGCCGAGTTCCACTCTGCCAACTGCGCCATAAAATAAACGCACAGTCATTTCTGGATGGTGAACATTAATCATGATCACGTCACAGCTAATGCACTCACTGAGAGGCCGTACGGTAAAAGACACACTAAGCAAGATGTGTCCTGTACAGTGGGGGGTAGATGTACACAGACAGATGCAGACCTTTAACATCTATGCTGTGAAAATGAATAAAATTCCAGGGTAATCAAACAAATAGTGCATGGTTTGCATATAGTAAATTATGTAATGTATAATTTATTAGACCCAATTTAGTACTCTGACTGAGGACTCTGTGAGTAAGGGGCTTTCCATTAAAAAAAGTTCAGCCCTAAGTTGAAAGTATAATGTTGAATATGAATTATCCTCAATCACTTACAAGGCACATGTGTAAAAATGGAAGTAATAGTAAATTACTGGCCTGAGAGCATGTAACATTGTTTTTGCCAGTTGATACATGAGCTAATTAAAAAAATAATAAAAATAATAAAAATAATATGTTAGTTAAACCATCAGAAACACAGACATTTGAAATTAATGTTTAATCTTAAAGAAATCAGTCACATAAGCCCAGCTTCAAAAATCTTAATTTAATGTTAATTTGTGCACAATTTTTGCCCTGTCCTTACACATTTAATATTTAAAGTTTAAAATAACTTCACTGTCAGTGTACTGAATTTTCTTTGAACAGTGGTGACAGTGTTTCTCCAGAGGTTTGCACACCAGCTCATCTGAGGACAAAAGTCCCTTTGATCGAAAAGTGGGTCCCTCCTCATTGTTTAAACATGGTTGTAGATTCTGGTGTAAAATGGATGCTGCTACTCCTGCTGCCTCCTCCCTGCACTGGGTCTGTGAGCCCTCTAGCAGTTATCAGAAATTATTTGAGTACATCCCACTGTGCCTCACCCTAACACACACACTCCCTGTCTATTTTGTCCACCCTCTGAACTCAAACATGGACAGTAGAAGCTCATAATAGTTTTAGCAACTTTAAAGGTGTGTGGTGGTTCCACTGTGAGGGAAAATGATGTCACTGCTGAAGACAAGTACTTCTCTGGGTCTGCACATGAGTAACAACACAGCAGACTCTTCACTCTTTTATGTTTAGCACTTCTCTAAGGCAGGGTGCCAATTTGCATCTTTTGCAGTGTCTACAGTTTTTCAACTTTTTGCATCCTCAAAAAGATGATGACAGGAGAACATATAATGTTTCTCTTGTAGCTGAAATGTATCAAAATCTCTCTGAGCTTTTTTCTCTGTCTGACCAGATTGTATGAATAGGTGTTGCTGTCCAGGGTGCAATATGGATTCCTCAGCATTCATGGTTGGCACAATTGTATGTCTTGTGGCGCGGATTTTGGCTCGTGTCACTGGCATCCTACAAGCCCACACCCTGTGCCATGCTGCACACTCTTCACTACTGACATCCTCCACTCAGACCAGAGACTGTAAACACCACTGGAATGGACCACACACACACACACGTACATATTTTTAATGAGCTGCTTGATGCAGCAGCATGCATAAAGGAACAAATGTCTCCATTACTTCAGAAGACATTACACTGATTTACATTAATTTTCTGGAAAATTGCTTTAACTCTCTAAGCCACTGCTTGTTGAACAAAGACACTCACTCCAACCTGTTTTACCTTAACTTATTCTAACTTTAACCTTGCTATAAACATGTCCAACCTTTAGACACATCTAATCTTTAGCATGTAATTCTTTACACCATGAGGACTTGCTTTTTTGCCCCATAATATTGCCTTTACTGCACACACATTAGTTTGGTTTAAAGGACTAGGCTATACATTTACTGTACATAACTGACACTTCTACATAGGCCTTATTCTGAGGCTAACTTAAAAATATTAATACAAATAAAATTAATGGATTTTAATGCCAGAGACAAATAGACAAATGCCCAGGTACAGCATCTGCAACTTCCTAAACAGGATTTGTGACATTTACTTTCTTGTTTATCCTCTGTCTGCACTGTTTTAAGCACCTACTGTAATTAGTTGAAAGCCCAAGGCATCAGTCAGTCACTGAAACGTCCAAGTTCATCCAAGATTTGAAACATCTTTACAAATTCTCAGAGCACCAACTCATCCTGTCTGTTGTTCTTGTACCGCTTTACAAGATTTCAAACTGCAGTCAGATACCTACAGTACAATGAAAGGCGCATGCAGGCGCTATACTATACTAGCAACAGTTCATTTTTAATCATCATCATCTGCAGGTGCACTCAGAGAAAACAGGGTCAAATTGTTCGCCGGCACAGAAGGGCGAGGCTGAGGCAGCTATAGGGCTAATATTAAGTGACGATCTCTCGGGCTGCCTTCATGCCGTCCAGGTGACATTACTGATTTAAATTACACGTCTGCTGTCAAACATGCAGAACTATAGCTTATGAAAAGCATGCAGCACACCATAAACAAACAGCTGTACAAATTCTCAATAAGGCCAAGTCCACATCTAATGAACAGGGAAAGCAAGCACAAGAAACTCTTGACAAGAAAAATCCATTTAGCACATAGCACATGTTAAATAGTGAAATCTTAGCACCTAATTATGTAGACTTATTATAGAGTAAGGATGTCCAAGTGACCTGCAGATGGCAAAATTTGCTCAAGTCCAGCAGTTTCATAGATGATTCAGATGGTCACAAATTATCAATGGACTTGTGTTTGTTTGGTTTGATGGTCAATAGCTCAACAAAGTGTGGTCTGCTCTGTCAAAGCAACTTCTGTGTGATTTGACACAAAGTGGCAAATGTCATCGTTAATGCAAGTGGTCAAACCAAAGGATCTGCATATTCTGGGGATGAGAGGAGTAAATTAAAATGTTTCGTGCACAGGGACAGTGCAGTTGGAATGTAAACATGTTTGTGTCAGGGCAGCTGTGAACACAGGGTGTTTTTAGATCAGCTGAAGAGAGATCTTTGTGTAAAAGTTGAAATACAAGTTACACTGGGTGAGCAAATCCCTGAATCCTTAAAGCCTTTGTCCTGGACACATGGAGGAGGAACAACTGTTAGAGTTGTAGAGTATGTGCATATATGTTTTTAGTGCTAATCAAGCAATTGCTTGTAAGTTAGTTTATCTTTACATTACATTCATTCATATGTACAATAGGTTGTGTACAATAGGTCCATGCTATGGTTTGTCGTGCATGTACCTTGTGTAAAGGTATGATGAGTGTACAATCATGCTGTGCTGGGCGCTAACAACTACACCAACCGTGTGGCCCTGTTGTGTATTACAATACTAGGAAATCCACACTTTTAGAAACACCTAGACCTGTTACTTTGATCTCTATTTCCCACATCTTTATGTTTGATTCTAACATTAACTGAAGCTCCTGACTGGTTGCTGCATTGGTGCCACAGGATTGGATTAAAAACTGGGTTTAAAAACAAACAGACAAACAAACAAACAAAAAACCCTGAATTTAAAATAGATTTTTTAAAGTTGACTTT